>BMAO01011189.1:0-20469 GCA_019973975.1 Trichonephila clavata | reverse complement strand
CTAATATCTGAAAATCGCATTTTAAAGTGCTGGTAGTGCAAAACAGAATAATTATTGTTTCGTTCATTGCATTTTATTCGAATTATGAGGCTTGTATATCTTAATATTTTTCTTTTCTTAATTTCCTTCCATTTTATATAAACTACTAATTTTTTTGTTTATTTTTATTTACATTTCATGAATAAAGATGTCTCATATGGAAGACTTGGAACTATTTATATATATTGAAAAAAGAAGAGAACTATTTGAAATTCTAATTACTGATACTTTTTGCCCTTTTTATTGTTTATTATCTCTAATACCTCTTCTGTTGTTCTTCTAATGCCAGAAAACAAAATTATATCATTCGATAACGTAAATACACATTTAAATAATTTTAAAAATTCTAATTTTTTCTTATTTAGAGAAGCATTTTGATCTTTATCTTCAAATATATAGTAATTCAAAAACGCATAAAAAATAAGGAAAATTTTAAGTATGATATTGTAAGGAGATTTAAATAGAAACACATAGTTTGTCTCTTAAAATTTGAGCAGAAGGAATTCTTTCTTTTTGATTCAATCAATGGCAAAAATAATAAAAGATAATTGTGCTGCTTTATATGTAAAGATTTAATTTTGTGCATTTGGGGGTTTTTTTAACTAAAAAACAAGCTTAAAAGAAGTCAAAAGTTATCATTAAAAAACATTCACAAATATAACAAGTCGAATGAAAAAGCATCCTCTTTGATTTCAAAATTTAAGTAAGTAACTACTACCTTTAGCCTCATATTTAGGAACACTTATTTTTTTAATTTTTTATCAAACGCTTAATTTTAATGATAATTAAGTACTACAGAAAGAAATTTATAATAAAGGAATTTCCTGCAAAATACTTTTGTGTAATGTTTTCATTGCAAAGGGGATTCACATTTCAAGTAATTTTTCATTGTATTTAAAATAGTATTATCATTTCGACAATGTTTTGTTTAAGAGGCATTATTTTTTAACAAAGCCTTATCTTCTTTTCATAATCGTTCCTCTTAAGTTCGGAATATTTCTCTATTTTTCTATTTTACCTTCTCTAGGTTTAACCTTTTTAATTGGTCGAGACTAAGATATAGATAGCCAATCTCATGTCTTTCGGAACTATGAGTACAGCGACCAATAGCTGGTTATAAATCATTAATAGGTATTTACAGTACTGCGCCAATTTTAAATAAAATCAAATACCATCTGTAAAATCCATATGTACATTATTTCTATATATTGGATGAAAAAAACGTATGTGTGTTCGAAATTATTGTGAGATGAGAAAATAAGTTTAATAAACATTTTTCCCTTTCATTTATTCAAATGCGTAATTTTTAAGAATAAAATTAAAATTTCTAATACATTTCAAAGAAAAATTTAGGACTTTTATGTTACTGGCTGCATCTTATATTTATTTTATGCTTCTGTTGCTAAAGTTTTCTATACCTACATTCATTTGAAATTTTAAAAAACGGAAGCAAGTTTTTCCTAGCCATAGAATAATCTTTCAAAAAAATTATGCAGCTACAATATTTATTTACGTTTATTTTCCTTTTGCTTTTTGCTCAACATATTGCAAAAAAAAATAGAACTATAAGATTTTTTTTTAAAAACAGAAAAGCATTCCATTCCAGTACAAAAAAGAGAGAAAGACGAATGCTTTTATTTTTCAAATTCAGTTTACTAGAATGAACATTGTGTCAGAAGAAATTCTTCTCGAATAAAAGAAAAAAAGAATCTTTAGCTTTGAATTCAAAATCCTTCGAATGTTCTTTTTGATAAGCGGATTTTCTCCACGTTCATTTTCGCGAGTCTTTAATTTTTTTTAATTCACAACGTATACCAGATAATAGTACCAGGACACACTCAGGGAAAAAACTACAATAATTGAAGAATATCCCGATAATGAAACCAGTTTCAAAGATTCTAAAGAAAAATTTAACACTAGAAATATCGCCAGTAACAATCTCACAATAGGTTTTAAGAAAATAAATAACTGCTTCATATCTTTCCCTTACACATCAGTCATTCCCTGGGATTTCAATTCCCTAGATTATTGTCTGAAATTCTTTTTCTGAAAGTGATGACTTCTTAAGAAAAATAAAGTATATTATATATACGATCTATATTATTTGCTCTCGAATCACGTAGTTTCAAATGTCACAGAATTGAATCATTCAATATTATTCGAACTATATATTCCGTAGAAATTAAGATAGATTCATATATAGAGGGTACCAATTTATTTACAGCCCCTTGACGCGTTCAAAAACGGATGACATAATCTTAGATATTTTTCAAAAAAATTCTAGACGTCTTTTCTGAAATTAAGTTATTTGTCGAAAAGTCTTAATAAAATATTAGGGATAAAACGCATCTGCAAACGTTATCTTTTAATGCAATAATGTTCTTAGAAAACAGAATTTAAAATGAAATTGTTTATTTTACACAAGATAGATAGATAGACAAACAGACTAATAGATAGATAAGATAGATAAGATAAAGATAGGCAGATAGATAAGGTAGATAAGACGGATAGACAAATTGTTTTAAACAAGACCTTATTTTAATAGGAATAAAGCTCATTTCAATATAAAAACAAAATATTTTGTATCATGCATGCAATTTTTATATCATTATATTCATTCAGTTTATGTTAATTTTCAACATTGTAATCATTTATATTTAAATTCTTGGTATTTAATGCATTCTGTATTTAAGGTCTTCATTTTACCAAAATGTTAAGATAATATTGCTAAGAGCAATGAAATAAATTGCATAACTTTTTCTACGTGTTTTTTATATTTTTATTACACAGTTTTACAAAAGTCTGTTTGGACAAATAACTTTACGTTTAAAACGCATATTCTTTCTTTTATTTACACAACATTCTTTCAGCTTATTGAATTATTTATTTGCTAAATAACAAGGGTTTACAAAATAATAGTATAGAATTACATAAAGTTTGTAAAACATTGTTTTTAATGCTATATATGTCTTTTCCTAGTCGTAAAAATAAACTCTTCCTTTACAGAAAACAAGTCATAGGATATATGAATAAAATGGGATACTATACTTGAAGTTATGTTTGGTAGCTGATTGAGAGAGAGAGGACATTGAAGAAGATGAATTTAAATCTGTATTTCTCAGCCAAGATTGCCTCAAATAATTATGCAGCATTCAATTAATAACCTTTTTTCTCAATGAATGCAGCAAGATATTGTTGAAATTAGATGTTGTAACTTACATCAATCAACACATCTATCACCAACTCAATCAACATAGGGCTTAACCGGATACACTCGCGCCTGTGTTTGCTCCATTGTTGGTCGAGGAGTGTTGATAACACCCAAACTTTTTGACACGTTTATTTAAGAATGAAAAAAATTTTAATTCATTTATGATGCATATTATAAGTTCAAGATGTTTTTTTTTGAGTTTACAATGAAATAATTATTTATTGCATATTATGAGACTAATATGCTATAATTAAACCTGCAGTATTTCATATTAAATACATAGCTTTATATTTTTTCATAAAATATAGATAAACATATAACCAGTAATGAACTTACTTTGTAATTAAGGTTAAGATAGTAGAAGTAGGAAAAATATTTTAATCCCTTACCAACACACCACACATTCAGAGCAGACTGTATTCATATGCTTTGAGCGCATATTTTTCTACATTGAAGACAAAACAGTTTTACTATTGCGTTTGGCATATAATTTGAAATTCCAGATTTTTTGGAGAATATGTAAGGATAAATACCATTTAACAATTATATTATTCGGTTCATGATTTGTTGACCCCGACTCGAAATGAGTCGAACAATTGACCATGCCAAAAACATCCCTGAATAGTTAACCCGGTAGCTATCAACGGACCAGAGTCACCTCAGGCTCACAAATCTTTAATTTTCGAAAAACTGTTACCAAAAATTACCAAATTCCATGACGTAGCCGATCCTTATGTTTGCGAGCGGAATTGCAAGGCATATCATTCAGAATGGATTGGATTTATTTGAGAATGGGTTGGGTCCACAGCGGGTTTTAATCAACTGTTGTTTTACAAAGATAAACAGCCATTACACATCATGTAATGATGTAAAATATTACTAAACTGGTAATTTATTACCAATGACCTTGTCAGTATCCTCCTATATGACACTCTTCATGGGAGCTAAAATGTGTTTGTCACATATCCTCACTCTGTTTGGGTAGTAGCAAATGTTTACTTACAATATTAAGGAACTTGGGATGACTGAGTTCCCAACGCAACCACTTTGTTTCAAAATAATTTCTACTAACAGGCTACACTTTCCCCTATCAACGACTTAGTGGTTTTTTTGCTGTGTTGTACGACTCATGGTATTGTATAAATGTAAATGAACAAATTATAAAGAAAAGAATGGGCATTTTTGCAATCTCTATTGGATGAAGTGGAAATTGATCAAGCAAGGCCTGCTAAAATAATGGATATTAATCATATCCATAATCCAGCGAAGGTAAATTTGAGAAAAGTGAATATGAAACTTTTGAGTTGAAAGGAAAGTTTTCAACTGCTACCTAAAAAACTCCATCAAGAAAAATATGAAGCCACAAGTGCACCACAAGACACACTGCGCCCAGTCAAAAGTCACAAGCAAGAAAAATTTCACAGCAGACTATTTCTCAATCAGCAAAGGACAATAAGACTACTATAACATGAACAAAATGTGACAGTTTTTGTCTGCAACTGTCATTCCTGTAAGGTTTTGCGAAAAGTATCTGTAATTTGTGCCCTTTATTAAAGTCACGCACATTTGAAAGATTTTAGTTGTTTGAATTTTTTCTCAAATTATATCGAAGAAAAATTGAACAGTCCTTAAAAGTAGGTAATATACTTTCTCTTAGTTAAATTATTCATTGGAATAATGATTTTATTGTGTACAATAAAAACAATTATACAGTCACCCGAGTGACCACTAATGTTAGTATCGAGAGGCGCCTTTTCCTGGGTTAATAAACTTTTTTTTACTCCCACTATTTAAAAAATTTTAAGTTTTAAATCGATGCTTTCCATATTGCATGAGTGAATTATTTATTTAGAAACCCGTTCTAAGAGATTTCATGTACATTCATAATTTTTAACAGCTAAATAAAGTAATTCGAAAGCGTTTGTGATACTGCATAGTGGTAAAAATGCTAAGAGATAAGAAATTTCTAATAAGAGACATTAATTTTATGTTATAACTCAAGAACGCATAATCCAATATTATCTTCTTTTTAAAAAAATTATATTGTGCAAAACTAATCACATGAAAGCAGATTTGCAAAAGGAAGTATCGTTGTTTTCATATAGAAACATCTTATCAAATATGTAAGCACTACTTTTCTTGTTCAATTTTAACTCGCTATTAATGTTAAAATAAAGCAGGTATGCAACTATGAAATAAAAGTTTTAGTGGCACCCTTTTATCAATTATTATGGACATTACTATTTTAAGAAACAGGAATAGAAAAGTACCGAAAAATGTTTTTATAATATTCTCACGTGGATTTCCAAATTTTTAAAAGTTAAGTGATTATGGTAAAATGAATATTTGCTAAAGGGTTTTGATAGAAATATTCGGAAAGCAAGTACAAAAATTACAAAATTAATACTCTTAAGTGGAAGATTTTAATTTTTCCGCTTTGTTCATAGATGAGTGAATGTTAATATTTCGTTAGATACGAAGATAGTTTTGCAAAAAGAATAGTTTCTGCTTGAAGAGTTTTAGCATCAAAGGGAGTGAATTAAAAAAAGATATGAAATTTATATAAATGAAATGAAATGTTTACAGTTATTTCATTTTCATGATTATTAACAATAAAACAGCGAAATATATTCTTTTTCACTTAAGTATAAGTATTTTCCTTTTTCAATCGTTTGTTTGAAATTATTAAAATTTGTTTAAATCACGAATACATTAGCTGTCTGAAATGCTAGAATTTTCTAGAATTTATTCAATAACTATCGCATATCTGGCCCGTAAACTAAAACAAAAATTAACGAAGCTATTGAAAACGGCATATTTTAATCGATTGCTCCTTCAAAACGGTCCATTTATCTCCATATTTAGCCTTTTATATTTCGCTTTTTATACTTTAACTCTAAATGGATTTTCATACGCCTAAGTATAAGATAAATTTTAAGCAAAAATAAATAAGAAATATGCATAAAATGCGAAATAAAAAATTATATTTTTCACAAAAAAATTGAATATTTAATAAATTCAGTGAATATTTTTCATGACACAAGAGGGAATATGTAAAATAACCACAAGATCATACATGAATGTTGATGTTTCCGTTCCGAAAAATTGTTCACAATTCCGGTTTTCTTTGCAATTTAACTTAAGATAAAAGCAAAAGTTAGTTATGAATATGTCTCATAAAGTAAAGGTGCTCTACAGAAAGTTTGTCACTGTTAGTCGATTTTGATAATGTTAACCCATCATTTACTTGAGACGCTTGTTTTTTATTTATTTCTACCTAAATAGTGAAACTTATAGTTATGATTGTTGTATCTAAATGTTTTACTGATTACTATAAAAGTTGCATAATCAATAAAAAACTTTTCCAATATTTAACTTACTGTTAGAAATGAATTAATTAGCGTATTTATTAGTTTTGTACTTGACAGCATTTTAAACTTGCTGGTAGAAGCTATACAGCAATTGTGAAAAATATTTTTATATGGATGGGCTTTTTTTTGAATAAACAGGTTGTCCATGTAACTTTCAGTTGATTCTAGAATTCCTGAGGTAAGTTCTAGATCAAATTATTTTATTCATCCCATAATGGACAATGGCATATTAAATCATTCCTATGTCGGTATCAGAATGGAATAAGTCAAAGAAATGGTGTAATAAGGTCAAAGAAATGGTTGAATATGGTCAAAAAAAATGGTTTGAATAAAGTCAAAGAAATGGTTTGAATAAAGTCAAAGAAATGGTTTGAATAAAGTCAAAGAAATGGTGGTGGCTGTTGTTCACCCAGATTATCGATATTTGTGTGGTAAAAACATGGCGTGCATACCAAAGTCAAAACATAGAGGACCTCAAGAAAACAAACTGATGGAGGACGGGTTAGCACAGATCTAGGACTTGATCCAGGATATCACTTCACCGTGCCAACTAAAATACAGACGTGCGTACTGTAAGGAAAAAAGCGACGAAAGTGTAAGATAAGTGTAATGTTGATGCCTATGACAAGTGTTTTGTTTCGTTCTACACACCTCAGAAACACAAAAAATTCACAAACTAAATTTATTTCATCTCCCATGGTGTTTATTACAGTCCCTTGCATTGCCAACAATATTGTGGATTTTGATGTAATTGACCTATGTCTCAAAAAGAATGGTCTGTAGTTTCTATACTAATGCACATAGAAACTTGAAAGTTTTTCCTTTCATATTACATTTATGTTATATTAATGTATTTTATTTTTAAAAGAATTAAAGAATAGAAATTTGCAAATAATGGGTTAATGAATATTCCAATTTTTCTTTAAGAAGTTAGAAAAGCGCCTTATCCAAGTGGAATAATATTTCTGTAAATTTGACATGTGGTGCATACATACTTCTTCGAGAAACTCTTCGAACTCAAATTTAAAAAAATATAGATATAGTTTACATTTGTGATTTAAAGACATTCTATGGATCTCCTATATCCAATGGTGCGCTATGCTATCGATATGCCTTAACCAAATATTCTTCTCAAATTTAATTTACAATGTAAATGCATGCCTTTATTTCCTATGAAAAAGTTAGTTATAGGGTAATAGTAGAAAAATCTAAAATTGAATCATTAGAAACAATGGCCTGTTGTGACAATAAGTATGCGCTCATTTGCAACAACCATTTTGAAAAATAATCCGAATATTACGAAGTGTCATATGAAAATTTCTTTTATATGCAAATGATTGAATTTTCAAATCCAACATGTATTAACTTCGGTCACAGAGAGCTTTTCTACTATACAACTCGTATTGTATAAAGCAAGTAATTTGCGGAGGGTTTGTCTTTTTTTGTTGCGAAGAAACAAACAAAAATGCCGTTATTTATCTGTGAAGTACCTCACAGCTAACTGAACTAATTTCATGAATCAATGGTGAGCTAGTTTACAACTGATATATAAGTACAAGGAGCATGGCTAATTTTCTGCGTGTAGTTCTTATCTCTAGAATCACAAATTCAGTTTTGAAATTGTAGTGGTATCTGTTTTCACGTATCAAATTTATCGATTTGTATTCCATTTTGTGTTTTTTATTGTATGGCAATTTTTATGGTTTTATAAAAGTGAAGCAGTTTGGGAATCTGCGTATCTATCTGTTTAACGAATTCCATTGGATTTTATAACAAGTTCAATAAAAGACTATATATATATAGTAACTTCCAAGACATATTTTTCAACGTCTAGACGGGAAAAATCTATTATTAAGAAAATTAATCGAACATTGATTTCTTGAAGATAAAAACTTTCACTGAAACACAAAACACAGAAATACAATTTATTGATTCGCTTTCTAAATACAAAACTTTAATACTGGACTTTAAAATTATAATTTCTTAGTTTTTTTAGGTAATAAAACCTAAATAGAAAATTTAAAAGTGTACAAAATAATTTAAATGTTTTCACATTAATTGTTGTACAAAATTATTAGTCTATTTTGTTAAAGCAGATCTCTGCTCAAGTTAAAACTGAAAAATTATATAGAGGAATTGAAATAATTAATATAATAGACTTAATATAGAACCATTACAGAATAATTATAACTAAATTTTACTAGTATTTATATGAATCCAACATGAAATTCGTAAAAAGATAATGTAATATTCTTAAAACAGAATCGTGAAAAATTTTACATAATATATGCAATAAATTTAAAACCCTTTATCTGCTACTTTAAAATGAAAAGTCATTTAAACGTATTACAATAAAATCATTGTAGAAATAACTCTAATATATCTTATAACAAAGCAAAAAGAACTATGATTTAACCAATTTAGCTATAATTTTTTACTATTGAATTAATTCCTTTTACAACATTCTAATTAAAATTGTTCTTCCAATAGTTTTACTTCAATTTCAAATATTCAATGGAAAATATTATTATTTTTGTAAGAAACATTATTATGTAATAGCCTCAAATAAATATTCTAATTAGTTACAGAAGTTTTAAAAAACTAGCAAGAGCATAATACACTGCTGTATAATCATACAGTTAATATATAACTATTTTTACACATGCTTATCCTTGTAGTGATTTATATAAAATTTCAAAGAGAAAATAAATCTAATTAAAACACTACCTCAACAGGAAAGTGAACTTTGTTGAAATTTTTGAGTTTTGTGTCACAACTAAGGAAAAATGCATACAATGAAGTAGTGGTCTTCAAATTGTGTTCTACGGAACCCTGGGCTTCCATGGGGCATACCCAAGAGTTCCACGGAGACACAATAAAAAAACGAAAAGAAATTTTTAAATGTGCATGCAAAATGAATTCTATTAAATCTGTATAATTATAAATATCTTAAGCTCTTCCCAGTTATTAAAACTGGAAAAAAAAATATTTATGCATAATATATAACGATTTTTGTTATACTTTTTAAACTTCTGCATAAAATAACAAAAAAAAACATTAAAACTTTTTTTTATATATATTTTTATGTACAATCTATTAGATCGTGAAAATTCTGTTTTGTACTATCCCGGGTTCCACGAAATTGTTTTATACTCGTTAGTACAAAGTTTTACAGAATTAAATAGTTTTATTCTATCACTTTTTTTTTCATTCGTGGAGAGAAACTTGTATAAAAAGGAGAGGGAGCAACTTATCGACATAAAAACAGATTCGGCGCTAAAATCTAAATTTCAGCAAGCACAGCTCCTAAATCTTAGGCTGCAAATTCATACAAAATGCACAGGACTTCTCACACGACTATAAACATTTTGATGCCATTCACAAAACAGTGTATTTAATTAACAAATATTTCTCAAAGTATATGGTAACAAAAAACAAAATATAAAAACAAATTAAACCCAAATATAAAATATAACTATAGATAATTTCAATAGACCTAAATTTCGATAGTTTGTGTAATAAAATGCAAGCTCATATCCCAATTACTAAATATGATGAATGGGTTATGTGGACATTATAAATGAGTAATTACGAGGGTTGACAGAAAAAAGTTTACAAGCCGCAGCATTTGAAAAAAATTAGCTTGTAACATTATACACATCTTAACTATATGTTCTGCTAAAAAAATAATTCCTTTATGGAAATAGATGGATATACATATAAATATAGATTACAAATAGATATAGATACAAATATGGATTACAAATTTATTTTGTAATATATTTTCTTATTCCAAAAGGTCCTTGTGTTGTTTAATTTTAAACAGATTTCAAAATTTTCTTCCATTATTTTATTAACTAACCAAACTATGTAACATATAGAACAACTACATAAAACCAGACGATAACGTTACGAACAGCAATCGATTGTACAAAAATTATTGTTGCCACAACTCCAAACGAAATAATTAATCATCTTTTTCTTAACTGCTAGAATTTCCCCATGAATAGGGAAGATGCGCTTAAAATTCCCTTTTGTAGAGATTACCCTATGGCACGATTTGCTCCAACTTCAATCTGATTCAAGACAGTGAACATTTATTTCACAGAATAAAATTCTCTTAGATCAAGGGTATCAAACTCGTGCCCCACAACGAAACATTTTTGCGACACACAAATATATATAATAAAATATCAAAATTTCTTCCAAAATAAGAAAAATAATAGCAGAGAAGAGATGTCAAGTACCAGGACGTAAACATTAAATTTTTCTTGTTCTTTTATACATGTTTATCATAATGTATATACTATTCGAAATAAACTTACGTTTCTATGAAAATTGATTTGGGGGGGGCGGGGGGGCACCTAAAGTTAAACCTTGTTTATTTGGCCCAAGTTAGTCTTTGAGTTTGACATCTTGGTCTTAGACAATAATACATCTTAACTGCATACATTCTGTCGTAGAATGAATTCGTGGATAACAACAGAAAATATTTTCCCAAACATATGTCAATATAATCAAATATTCAAAAAACTCCTTTTTTTCCTGGTTAACTTTTTAATATTATTCAATATCGCAATACTCTCTAAGAAACAGTTTTTTAAATAAAATTCCATTCTATGTCGTATTTTCTTATCTTCTCTGCAGAGAATTTTTCCATTTCAGCTGATGCATTTATTGTTTGTAGTGCCATCGAAGTTTTACCTTTTCGCTCTCGTTGTTGTTTCTTTTGAGAAAAGAATATTATTACATAAGAAGCAATCTTTTCATCTTTTCGAGGGTTGGCTTGATTTTCTTTTTCTTGTACATAGAATTTATTCATTTGGTTCCTCAAAAAGAAGGCTGGTTCAAAGGCTTTAAGAATATTCCATATCATACCTGTCTACCTTGTTATCTTCTCTTGCAAGATATTTTAAGTCTATTGTAGACTTCTGTTTTTAACATTTTGTTAAATCTTTCACGGCATGTATTCCTGGTGTCATAAAAAAATTAAAGTTCCGTTTTATTTACACAGACTTTATAGCAATGCTTATGTATGCAATAAATTACTTACAGGTAACTTTTCAAACTTTATAACGTAATCACACAGTCAGCTTCAGCATTCAAGTTCAAAACCCAATACAAAACTTTGGATCTGAATTGATCAAAAGCATCAATAGGCATTCTATATTTGATTTCAAACTTGATAAGAGGAAACTATTCAAATTCCTTGTGATCCTGTTTCATATAACTAAGTCATTGTTGGAAAATATCACTCTGAAATCTGTTTAGCATAAATCCCTAAACAAATCGTTTTCAACTATTTTCCAATTACCAGTAACAACATACTGATGGTATGAATCAAAATATTTTTTGTGTAATAACATCATATACAGCTTTTTTTAATTCTATTTTTGTAACTCTAAAATCCTATTATATAAGAGTCGCCCAGATAAAAGTGGCACTACAATCGGTTTGATAAATGGTTTAATGGCATTAATATAAATTAGTATATAAAAGAAAGAAGTAATACAGACGTAACAGATAGGTTAGATAAAGTCACCTTGTAGGCTGAAATAAGGGTAGGGTCCCTGTGGTCCATATTGGTGAAGAAGATCTGGTTAAGGATCCAATTTTCAAGTACAGCTTGGACCTCATTATAGTCGGGAAATCGCCATCTCTTCAGAACTTTCTGGAATGAACTGATGATGTTGTATTCACTCGGTGAGATGTCTGGGCTGTAAGGGGAATCCAGCAGAATTGTCGTAACAATGTTTGGCACGCCACAGCCACATGAGGACGAGCATTACCATGCAAGATGATAACCCCACCAGACAGCATGTGACGTCAGCGGTTCTTGATAATCTTTCTCAGTTCATGCAAGGAGGCACAGTAAGTGGCAGCATTGAGATTTGTATCGTTTGGAGTCATCCATAATGCAAAAGATGTCTTTTAACGTGCTACCACGCTATCACACATGCGCATCTTGCAGGGATCTGATGATGTCGCATGCATTCCCAGCACCCTGCGCCCTCTATAGGGGCATGCGCATCATCTTTCTGTTCAAATTTCGGAGTTATTACAGCAATGCTACTTTCATCTGGGCGACTCTTATATTTAAAAATTAATCTATGAAGCTTCTTTTTATATTTGCAGGATTTTCTTTAATAATGGTGATTTTTAATTGAAAATATAAAGACATATATTTCTTGAAAATACCAGAAAAATTACTTTTATTAAAAGATGTAATTATGCATAATAAAGTAAATTATTCTTTAGTATAACTGTTGGTAGTATTGAACTTGATAAGAATTTTATATGCAGATAATTACATATATAATTCCTAACAACATGAAAATGATAAGTATCTGAAATATTACTACCGTTTAAAATATCAATAAGGCTTGCAAACAATTTTTCTTCATTTAATGTGTGACGGTCTATACGCGTCCTTCAATTAACCTCTGGGGAATTCTTTTGGGCCAGCATTTTTCAACCAACTTTCTCCGAAAAGACAGAAAGCGGGATATGCAAATTAAGTTTAATATATATATTCTTTATTCGAGAGTTCGAGGATTAGTGAAGTGAGAATAGATTGGAAGTGAAGTGAATTGTGAATAGATTGGAAATGAAATAAATCGGCAGTGAAACGTATACGTAAACAGTGTAAGAAGAAAGAAGTTGGAATATTAAGAACAGATAGAGGACTACAAGAGTTCAGGTAACTGTTGATCTTAAATGTGCGGCGCGCGCGCTGCGGTGTGTGTGTGTGTGTGTGTGTGTGTGTGTGTGTGTGTGTGTGTGTGTGTGTGTGTGTGTGTGTGTGTGTGTGGTGTGTGTGTGGTGTGTGTGTGTGTGTGGTTGTGTGTGTGTGTGTGTGTGTGTGTGTGTGTGTTGTGTGTGTGTGTGTGTGTGTGTGTGTGTGTGTGTGTCGTGTGTGTGTGTGCATATATATATATAGATGCATGTATATTAATGGTTTACCTATAGATCTCCTTATTTATTTCTTCGTTATTTTCTGAAAATTCGATAGAGTAGGAAGCAGTCATATGCTAAACATTAAATCTTTCAAACAATTTAATAGGACATTTAAGTTTACAAAAGTAAGCTTTTAAGATATTTAACACTTTAGATCTATTACAAAGCAGAAAACGTTTAAGACATTTACGGAAAATATAACATTTAGAATGCAACAATATTTATTTAATGAGGATGGTTGACTATGTGTTCAACAGCTAAACTTTAACTGTCCGTTTTTAGGAAGATTTCGCTAGATGTCGTTCTTCCTATTTTGTTGAACATTCACCAGGTGTCGCTGGTCCTATTTTGGTTTGTTACAATAATTTTTATTAGTTTTATGTGTCTTATTAGATTCTCCACAATGAAAAAGGATATATAATTTTGAATAATATATCCATGATGTTTCTATTACACCAAATCGCATTCAACCTATAGAGTTAAACCATAACGTACAAACTAATTTTTTTTCTTTTAGGGTTGCATATTGGCAACTTAGCCTTTGTAGACACGGTAAGTCCCCAAAATGGGAATCTTGACCATGGTTTAAAATTATGAGGTATATCACCAAAAACCTTCGTGTAGCTGAATAGGCTGAACGCTAATATTCACCCCTCAAATTTGAAAGCCATTTCACTGTGGCACCATCTAGTGGAGGCTTTTTGCTAACAAATTTTGATGCTTGAATTAATAATAATTCAAGCTCTCATTAGATTCCATACATTGGCTTAATATAGTTTTGTTGGAAGTAACAGAGCCAAAATTGATATTCAAAGGGATTATAAACATGCCACATAACTATATGACATGCATGCCTACGATTTTCCACACCTAGAAAATCTATCGACTCCAGCTGCGATCGAACCCTCAACTTTAAGCTTACAATGCGGCCACCAACCTTTAAGCCACCAAGCCCACAAAAATCGATGTAAAAAATCTTCAACTCACAATCTCATCAAAAATATAGTTGTATTATCAAAACTAAGTGAATTAAAACATGTAATTTCAATTTTGTTCGAATTTTTGTTTCAGTTATTAGCCGTTTCATGTCTAATATATATTGCTTCAATTCAGTGCTTCTCAAACTTTCAATATTTGTGACTTAATATTCAATCATAATTTTCATCGCACCTCCTCCCTCCATACAATAACAATGTATTGAATTCAATAATACTATAATTTAACGCTAAAGCTACAATACAACTTTAAGCTCTTAAGTTCCACCGCCCATTTATATACGTCTCTCTCAGCTAAAGCTTTAATTGTCCCGGACATATATATACGTCTTTCCAAAATACGATCTTTTCTGAGCACTGCTTTCCATAAAATTATTCCCAAAGCATTGGAAAGCAATAAAAGGGCCTTGCCAGTGTTTACGAAGGATTTACTTATTTCAGACACGATTTGATTATTTCTTCCTTTTCTCCCCCTTCCCTCTCCTGAATACATTATATACACCCACCTACACGGGAAAACGGTGGCATTGGGAGTGAATGGCGTAAATTATAATCAGCAGTTAGAGATTAATTATAAAAAACCGCACAAATTATCTAGATAAGTGTTAATTTTTGTATATAATTTTATATATGGATCAGGTCCATGAGGTCAAAGGTAATTATGAAACTTGTTCTTAACTTAGTATTGCTAAATTAATTTTAAAATACAGTGTGCAGTATTGATACATTTATAAGTTTATTATATCGGCGAAAATGTGTATTTATTTATTATTAAGTTAGAATGTATTTTGTTTGTTTATTTTTGATTCATAATAATTTTTAAATAACCTTTTGTTTTCGACTTTTCAATATGCTCACGCCTCCCTCGTAGAGTTTATCACACCCCACTAGAGGGGCACGCTCCACATTTGAGAAACGTGCTTTTATTTGATATTTAAAGTATCAAAAGTTTATCTTATATATCTAAATTCATAGATAGTACACATTATTATGTTCCAGGAATTAAAAGTTATACAAAAGGAAAACTCTGGATTATATTCAATTTGTCCCTTATGAATCATAAAATAAATCTTTCATCCCTTATCAAGTCCTGAATCACAGATTCAAATGATCCAAAACCAAGAGTAATTGCTTTAAACACTACTTGCTACACAAAGCAACATAATAAAAGTTTTAGGATACAGGTATGTAAACAAAGACACGTAACAAATAACTTTAATGAACCTCATGACTGTAATCTAACAGTATTTTCTGTAAACTGAAACCAGAACAAATATTATAATAAATGTCAACGTACTGGACATTTAAATCCCGAAATAAATGCCATCCTGTGTACAGCCCCCGATCTGTGAGGCGATTAATTAAACTCGATAAATGCAGCAGATGGATTCGACATTCGCTTTACAATTATTGCCCTTCGAGTCACAAAGTAATTCTTTTTGCAGACCTCGAAAAGAGGCCAAAATGACACTAAAAGCGCGTGCTTATTAATTCTCCTTTCAGCTGTTTTGATATCATTCCTTCGAAGCGAAAATGAACTGTTTACGCAGTATTTTCCCAGTCTTCGATAGTTATTTCTTCTTCAAATTGAGCTTTGTTCATTTGAATATTGTATCGCTAAATGTACAGAGTGAATTTATATCAAAAAAGAATGGAAAAGCAATCATGTTTGTAAATCTGATAGGTGTTGAAGATATGTATATATGATAGAGTGAAGCGACTCACTCATTCCTTCACACATCACGAGATCGACGGAATTATTGGAACAATAGACTTGAAATTTAGTAAGTATGTTTCTTTTGTAGAATAGAGATGCGTTAAGAGCGGGTTTTACAAAAATTCGACTCCCAATTGCGGATTGCGAGACATTACGCGTCTTTATAGATAAATACTCCCATTTTTGAGCTATAATACGTACAGACTTGAAATTTGATAAGCATGTTTCTTTGTTTAGTAGGATCTCCTAAGTAGGAGTTTTGAAAAAATCGATTTCAAAAGGGAGTTGTGGCGTATATAGATAAAAAGAAATTCCATTTTTGAACTATTAGACTCACGGTCCTTAAATTTGGTAAGTGTGTTTTTTTTTTGTTGAGTAGAAATCAGCGAAGAAAGAGGTTTGCGGGAATCAACTTTTGGATAGGGATTTATAGGAGCGTAAGGGATAATTATTCTTCCCCGTTTCAGGAATTCAAGTATAGTTTCCTTTTCAAATCAAGAAAGGGGAGCTTAAGTATGTTTTTAAATACAATCGAATGCTTAATGCCATGGATTTTGATATATATCTCTCTCAATAATTTATAAGTATATGATCAGACAGCATCATGAAATCCAGAGAAGCAGTTGGAAAACAGCTAGTTTAAGTATTTGACTTAAATATTTTTCTTGTAATTCTTGATGTGATTAATCTTAATTTTATTTAAAGAAATCAACTTAGTGTGTTCTTTTTTAAGAAGAGTATTTCAATTCTTTGTCATATCAACAAATATCAAATAAAGAATAAGTTTTAAATACTGCCATCAGTTTACCGAATACTATGAACATGTATAAAAGATTAAAAGTTTTGAAATGTGTTTAGATTCCATTGTATAAAAACTTTTTAATGGCGTTCAGCTCTTACTTTATTTCAATACTTGAGGCTTTCAAAGTTGAAATCAAATCTAATCGACAAAATCAAAAAAAAAAAAAATTATCACAAAACATGCAATTATTATTGCAATGGAATTATCAACCACTTGTGTACAATTATTCCACTTGAATCTGTTTAACATTATTATTTATTTTACTAAGCCTAATTAATATGTATCTGGGCCTCTACTTTGCTGTTCTTTAATACATTATATGTTTGATACCAAAATTAGCATCAATACTATCACAGCACAGTGACTCAAGCTTTTTACATTAATTCAGTGAAAAGGATTGAATACAAAACACAAATCTGTTATATTTTTCTTTTTGTAAACCCATTTCATTTTTTTATGATACCGATTTCATTGAAACTGTTCTTTAAAAAAACCCTGTAGGAGAATGATATTATATTTACAGAATGAAAGGGTGGCTTATTTCCTATGAGACTTAAAAATCATGTATAAGATAAAACTTAAAAAATATATATAATTATATATAATGCAAAACCCATAAAAACAAGGATGAAAGCTCAATTGTGTAGTTTTTCAGGGATATTTTTACATTCATACATTTAACGTTAATTTAAAAATTCTTAACATATTTCAGTTAATAACTAAAATAAAAATTAGCAGCAAATACATATTGCATCAAGCAAGGAAAATCTTTTAAGTTAAATGTTGGAAAATAATATTAATTAATTATTCTCGGTACTTGTACATAATAAACGCATTTGCTTAGAGTGAGATCAATCAAAACCCATGTTCTCACTTAACAAATCTTATAACATCCACTATGCATGAGTTGAATGAAGATTTTCGTATGATAATGAATTTTTAAGTGGATAAACTATTTTCCAAAATATTTTACGATACTAATTTTTTCATCAAGAAACTACTTTATTAATAAATTTTCTTTTATGTAATTCTTTACCCAGCTGAGAAAATATACGTACAGTAGCTGGTATACCCGTTCTTCGCACGGGTAAACTGAAAAATCAAACAATACAGATTGAAGGATAAAGAAGTTTTTAATGAGTTAATTTTACGTGAATTGCAAACTAAACAAAACAAAAAAAGCTTTTTGCATATCTCAGCAGAACAGAAAAACATATTAGTTAAATTTTAAGTCTGTAGATCTAATAGCTGATAAAAAGGGGTTTTTTTTTTATTTATAACACCTAGTAACTCTCTTGTGGGTTGATTTTTGAAAACACCTTCTTAATCTGATCTCTGCTCTGCAAAAGTAACACAAAGTTACAAATTTTATGTAATGAAGGTTTTAAATAGTGTAAATAATTTATATCTGGATGTTAATACTTTAAAATTACTTTCTATAGTATTTGTTTTATGTTAAAATTGTAATATTTGCTAGCAATTACATTATTATGGCAATTCAATGGATACATAGCGAAATGTTGGCAATAGAGCCAAGTTGGCATCATTTTTGGCGACCCTGGTGGCAACTTGACGATTGATTGAACGGTTCAGAAGTTGATATGCTGTATTGTTACTTGATGGGGAGCTGCAACAATAAGGATAGCTTAAACACCTTCTCCACACAAAAATACATATACATGCCAATTTTCATAGTGATCGGTTGAACGGTGTTGGAAAGAAGCGAGGTCATACATACAAACATCGATTTATATATATATTTAAATCGATGTATATATGTATATATATTATGAGCCAATAACACTGTTAAAATGTATTAATTGAATGAAAAAGCATTTTAAAATATTACTCATAAGAATATTACATTTGTCCCCTAACACAAGCCACTACACTAAATGAATTGATTGTAAGTCATCAAGGGCGTAATCTCAACAGCAGTCATGTTCGCAAACTTGTGCCTTGTTTTCTTTCTGTCTAATCGTAAATTTGAGTCCTAAAGTCGCTGAAAACCGACCCTATATAGAAGGACTATTTCAAGTTAAATCTGTCAGCTTTTGTTCTCACATTGACGTGGTGGTTGTCTTCGTTACTTGAACATGGTTCAAAATTACGAGATCCAAAGTTAATAGCCTTGTAATTCTTTGATGTGATTAAGTATGGAATATGACGATATGATCAGTTATTGTAAAATAAGCTATCTTATACCGTGTTATCATTAATCTACCTTGTAAAAAAGGATTTTTCTTGAGCCGTGTTATCCCTAAAATCGTGTAAAATTCCGAGAAAAAATATGTGTGAGTCGGGTATATTTTCTTTCCACTTCGATCTAAGGAAAGAGTCAAAATTCTATTTATTAACTTCCAAGCTTGAAGAAACTCTTTCTGTAAAAACTCAAACTCTTAATTCATCCTCCCTTGCCTCTTTTCCTTTCTTAATAATTCAAATAATAAAATAGAAATTATTTTGCTAATATCCTTATGTACGTTAAAATATAGAAACCGATTTTTTTTATTCATAAGCAAACCTTGAAAATGTTATTCAACCCTAGGGAATTTGACTAAGTATTCGCATATACTTACTCGCACTTTTATTACAGTCCAATACAACATACCTTTTGAGGTAACTTAGGTTGCTGAAATTCTATTTCTAAAAAAAAAGAAAGAAAATTTCAAGTTAACCAATAGAACAAAACCCCTCTTCAAAATCTGTGAATTCATTCCAACATTCGAACTGCGCCATTTTTTCTTTCTTTCGTCAATAACAGATCATCTTGTATATTCCATAGCACTCTCCTATGACTAGTACTCTTTCAGTTTCCTCTTTCGAGATTATATTTTCTTATCTTTGTTGTAGAAATGTATTCCTTTTTTACTGCCCACCTAGGGTTGGTAGTGGCATCGAACTCTTCTCTTGTTCCATCTCAGAAAAAAGAAAAATGTGAGAAACAATCTTTTCAAGGGCTGACCCAGTCTTCTTTGCTGCAGGTAAGATTTTTTTTTCATTGAAGTCTCAAAGGACTTAGCCCAGGCTCAAAAGAATTTCTAGTTCGGTGCTTGCTTGGTCAGGAAGTCTCTCTGCTTGAGGATTCGAAAACATCCCTCTTATCAATGTTTTGCTCTTCTTCATTTTCTGTATAGACATATTGTGGTTTTTTATCCTTTAAAGTTTTCTCTTTTTTTTATTTTACCGAAATTTTCAAAAATTTCTGAATGTGATAAAAATAAACTAATTTTTAGTTATTTTTCTTTCTGAAGATGAAAAATTTGTCACGGGTCTGTTCGAACTCTTCTTACTAACAGTCCTCTTAGGGGAAAATGGGTCTTTAAAATTTAATCTATTGAAAGCTTTCCTTCGAAGAAGAAGATGTGAGTATGTAA
>BMAO01011188.1:0-16621 GCA_019973975.1 Trichonephila clavata | reverse complement strand
TAGAATTCAATCTTAAGACTATGGTTCATATATTGTTAGATAAAAACTTAAGTTTAAAAACATTTATTAAAAATGTTTTGTTTATTTCTTTTTGTTTGTATGTGCTAATAAATAAAAAAAATTTTTACGCAAGGAATAAAAACACATATTTTTAAATCAAAATCAACAGAAAAATCAATAAAACAAAAGCAAACACACTTATTAGGTATAATTTAATGACGAATCCGGAATTTTCCAAGGAATATTAAAGATGAAACCTATTTTTTGAATCCAGGTCAAATACAGAAGGTTAACAAAATGGTTAGTGCTGTAAGCCTTTTTTTTAAAATTTCAACATCTTTTATGTTAAATACAGATTTCTATTCTTTCCTTTCCTTTCTTCGTGGTTGACTAATCCTCCCGAATTCTGTAACATCTACTTATACAATCATTTACTTAAATGCATGTTGTTTGAGGCCCTTGGCCCAGAAAAGAGATTTTGAGTCCTGGGCTCCTAGGAAACAGTAGGCCCTACCTGAGATCTTTAAAAGTATACAATATATAGCATGCATTGTCAAATACTCGTTCAAACGGAAATTTGAAGCAAATAAATGAAAGAGACTCACAATCTCACAAACCTAGGCACAAACCAGCTCGACCAATAACCGTATTTCTACTGAATTGAATGATTGTTTATGGTATTAGGACTAGGCCTAGACATGGACAATGGTCATAGCATAATAATACAGTCTCACTTTTGCCAGTTGACAAGCAGTTTCAAATTCCCTGTCTTTCTGAGAATACGTACGGAATAATGTATTGACCATTTAAAATCATCCAGATCAGGATCTTATTAAAATAGTGTCGAGAACGAAACGAGGCTGCCACCGAGGACGAGTTCGACGAGTTGACACATGCCTTAAGAACGTCCCTGATCCCACATGATCACTAGTAACATCAGATCGAGGAGCGCAAGCAGAGCGGCTTAAAGTAGTTGGAGGCCCTGGCGGTAAAAGGTTTGAGGCCATAGTCAAGAGTGAACCACTAAAATAGTGAAAAGAGTCACTTACTTTAATTCTCAAAATAAAATGTATTGATTACAATAAAACTCATCAGCTAAAGAGAAATCTTAACTGTATACAAAAAAAATTAGAGCTTACAGTTTGATTTCTCTTGGAAAATTCATTAATTATTTTACATATCCATTTTGTCCAAAACATTTTATTCTGTATATAATATGCCATTTCTGATATATTATTTGGGCTTGACCCGAACCAATGAGTTTGCAGGGGGGCATTAAAATTCTTGTTACGCCAGTGGTGGAATCCATCAAGCTTGGGGCCTTCCGGTGCTGGGGCACTTGGCGGCCACCAGTCCGACACCCGCTTAATCCGCCACTGAGCGCAAGTTCATCGTGGCAAGGGAGCTTACTTCTGTCGATTTGACCACAGTTTTGATCACAATGCATGACTCCGTTCGCTCCGTTACTCTAGTAATTTGAAATGGAACTCTCAGGATGATCTAGGGTCTTCCAGCCCTCGTCCTCAACAATTGACCTCTAGAGGGATTTTTGCCTCGCAGAATATTTAGAGAGCACAAACATGTACGTACATGTTTGATGATTACATTTTTTTAGGCTTGCCTCAAATGAAAAGTGGACATACGTTATTTATTGGTCGTATGTGATTGCGTCAGATTGAGTGCAGCTATAGCAGAACCCCAAACAGGGACAAACAGGACGGTAGGATGAGTGCACCGTATATAGCATCTAAAAATGAAAGTTATGAATGGTAGAGGAAATTAATCGAAAATAAAGTCGTGCTATTAGGGATGCGTCCAGATCGGAACAACGCGTGGTTTCATATTGCAGGAGACGAGTTTACTCTGGAGATCTATTGACGAATAGGGTAGTCTATGGCGATCACTACTTAGGTCAAACGTCTGACATTTGGTGCAAACGTTTTCAAGAAGGCGGCAAACGATGTCGGATCTCCATGATAATGTCCTCCCCACTCGTTTTCCGTGAAACCAAGGTAAGTTTAAAAATCTTTAGTAAATTTTAGAACCCCACCGTACAATCCGAATTTGTCATCCTGTGACTTCTAGGCTTTTATGCCACTTTCTTTAAGAGAGTATTTCGTTTCTATTTGGATGGTGAAGTGAAGGAAGCTGGGCAGTGGACTTCTCAATTATCAACTACATTCTTTCTAGAGTGAAGGCATAGACTATTAATGAAATGATGGGAATGTGTCACACAGCACCCTTGCATTTTCTTTTGATTCCAAGAAAGGCATTCTTTTTTTGTTTCAACTTGTCCATTTTTCCTTTGGGCAACCCTTATATGTATAAATGAATGTTTGTATATTTTCAATTGTTCATCCCTTTCCCAAGATTCAAACTTGGGCCCTTCGTATTCAGTCAGCACCTCTAACCCCTATCCCGTTTGGTGGCAATTATTTACATTAAATTGTAGAACATGAAGGTTATTTCATCATTTGTATGCGTTTAGAACACTTACGTGTATTACATCAAAATAATTTATATTTAATTTGTAGATTCATTGCAAAACGAATAACATAATCGAAAAAAATAGCAAACAAATATTTTCCTAAAATTTTAGAAAATAACTTTGCTGAGTTTAGATGTATGAATGCTTCTTTTATTTCAATTAAATTTCAAAAAATATTACTTTATTTGTTCAAGTAATTTATGATTTGTTTTTTATCCTCTAAATGCAGAAATAACTCAAACGTTGCCGCTCAAATTTTCCAACTAGTATTTATAAGTTCTAAGATTTTGCAATAAGAAACCAAGCAATTTCTTAGAAAATTTAAATAAGTTACATTACATAATACATTTAAAAACAATAGAATGTACATAAATTAACAGTTTATAGTGTCTTGAAAATAGATCGAAACAAAACACTCAAACCATCCACACATCATTACAAATTGCCAAACTTCATTCTATTTATTAAAACATGTTTTATCGCTTAACAATTATCAGTTACTTTTATTCAATACATCGTTATTCAATGTCTTCTTTAGAAAAATAAAAGAATTTTGCACAGCGATGAGAAATATATTTAGTTTGATATATTTTTCCTATGAATCACCATTAATTATAACTCTCTAGTTGTAAATGCTATTATTTAGTAGTTTCATTGTATAACTTTCTTAAAAAGTATATATTTATATATATAAATTACTCTCATATAGGAGCTAAAGATTATTCAGTGGCATACAGTGGCCTTGTCTTTTCAATTTTACAGTATTTTTATCATCTTTTCTTTCTTCCCCATCTAAATCACTCGCAAATTTAATTAGCGAGGGTAAAAGCTATCAATTTTCTGTTCTTATAAATTATTCTATACTATTTAGAACAAATTAATATACTTCATTGAACTACTATTGTTACTTTTATAGTACAGAAAAAAGTAACTGAAGAACAAATATGTGCTCTTATTTCAATCGAAACTTTATAAATGGGACCGTATTGCTGTTTTATACTTCTAAAACTTCTATCAACTTTCGGTGGTAAATATTTGCTGACAGGGAAGCAGATGACCCCTAGTGACCTTGGTTGCTGCTTTGGGGACTGAGTGATTTGAACTTTTCATCTTCCAGCCAGAAATGCACGCGTAAAGAGGATCCCTATTTTAGCCTCATTTCCTTTGTTGTTTGCGACTTTCGCAAGTAAGGTCGCTGTGCAAATTTTTTAATAATATAACACTAGATGAACACTAAAAATAAGAGATATTGAAACTCAATCTATGCTAATAAGAAACTTCTATTTTTAAATCTACGATACTTCAAGATTAATTAATTTAAAAACGAAAAAGTTCTAACAAATTAATATACTTAGAAAACTGAACTTAAAGCATTGTAAAGATTTTAATTTTTGTTTCTAAAAGTTATTGCCGGAACTCTTATTTTTAACACCTTCAGGCTTTATAACATATGAAAATTTTAAATGCATATATCCTTTTCAATTCAAGAACAAAAAAAAAATATCGACAACAAATGAGATTGTTTGTTTATATTAAAGAATAACCGGTTATCTCAAAACACCACACAGTGTTTTCTTAATTAGAGTTTCATTCATAACTTCCCAGATAATTTCAATAAATGCAGGCCAATTTAACGAACCAATCCAAACGATACTTTGCACTCATGAAAACCATCAATTTAAAATACCATTTGGCTATTGTCAACTTGGCGAAGGGGGAAAAAAGAATAAAATTCATGAAAAGTCCCTTTAATTTAACCAAAGTGTTGTAGTAGAAGAAAATATGCCCACTCACTTTAATTAAAATTTCGACGTTGGCTTAATTAGAGCTTTTGAAAAACAGTACCCAGGGAACTGTAAAGCTGGAAATTTCTTTTATCCTGGAAATTAACCTTTTGCTGTAGGTAAGCAGAATATTTAGCATTCGATATGTTGACTCATACGTAATTGATCATAGGAAATAGAACGATTAGGGTGGTAAAGGTTTTCTTTTCAAATGGCTTAAAGTAGAATGCAAATTAGAAGCCAGCAGAAAGCAAATTTAATGACTAATGAGCATAAAATTCCAACGGTCTCTTGTGGAAATGCCAATTCGTATAAATGCCCCGCACGAAAAGAAAATCTTTTGTTAGAATATTTTTTATTCTAAAATAAAGTTTGATTAAAAATAGAGCTCGACGTAATTGTCGTCTCACTCAGACTTAATTAATTCCACTAATATATCAATAATTTTCTGTATGACACGTTTATGTTTATAAGTTAAATTAAGTAGAGAGAGGCTTTATACTATAGCAAAATTTATATATTAATGTATTTTATACAGCTCACACATGTACACATTAAAAGTATATTATCACCAGAATTCCAAAAAGTAAGGAGGCAAAATGACCTTTGTATGTTTATCTAGGAGCGTACGAAAACATCTCTTTATGAAGAAGGAAGGTACATTCTAAAAACACGCAGAAGAAAGTGCCAAGGCGTAATCTCTAAGGTAAAAATTCGAAATCTGTAGGTCTTTGCCTGTGGTCTTCAAACTTTTCGAATCACGGAACCCTTAGGGGCAATATAATATTTATAATATTGCCCTATAAAGGCAATAATATAAAAAGGGTATAAATATTGGAATTAATTCTTCGAGCCGTTATTTTCTAGTTTTTGAGTTCGATGAATGACTGTTGTCTATAGGGAATACGAATTATCCTTCCAAGAAATCTGTAATCGTATCGGACATACTCGAACAACAATGATGCGGATCAATAATTGATAAACATAAAACAGGTGTGGTTCTGCTTCTTTAGAACTATATCACAACATATACGGCATATTGCTGAGCACAAAAAATATGACCTGTGTTTGTTGTGAAAAT
Source organism: Trichonephila clavata (assembly GCA_019973975.1). NCBI lineage: Eukaryota > Metazoa > Arthropoda > Arachnida > Araneae > Nephilidae > Trichonephila > Trichonephila clavata. Next base: position 11,268 of record BMAO01011188.1, on the reverse strand, counting down.
CAATCAGTGTTCATAAGTCATGTGGTCTGTTGCACAAGGAATGTTCGTAAGAGACATCCATTGCTGCTTTTATCTTTGTTGCAATGCCACGGGTGTGTGTAACAACAGCAATTTGAATGGCAGATATGAACCATCAAACGGCAAGATTGTTTTCACCGACAAATTACGCTTCTGTTTGCAACCCCACGATGATCAAATTGCTTAAATGTAGCGTTATGTACCATCATATTGGTCCTATTTCCAGTATCATAGTTTGGGTATGAGTTTGAGTTTCACTATCGCTCGTATTACTGGTACAACTCGGATTAAAGTCGATTCTCTGAATTCTTGCCAGCAGCCACTTTTCAACAGAACAATACACAGCTATATGCTGCACAACTTCTTTTCGACAACTAGATTACATTGCTGCCTTGGTCTGCCTATTTTCCTAATCCATCGCTTATTAAACACGTCTGGATTATGGTACCTCGGCAGACCATCAAATTAAATTTGGTAATGAGTACAGGCATCATGGTTGTACATACATCAAACTTTATCATTCAATGCCGAGGCATGCAGCAGTAATATTGCCAGTCGTGGCGGTAAAATGGAATACGTATTTCATCGTTTCTTTCACTTCGCAGAAGATTACATTTTCAGTCATTTCACATTTATATATTGTGTGTTATTTCTCTAATAAACAAGTTTTTAATACTTTGTGTTAGTCCTAGTGTTGAATTTTGGATGGTCAAAAGTGCATATATAATATTGCTAACTCTACGTTTCTTTGTATGTGACCTTGTGTGTCTGATTTAAGAAGGCAGTAGTTTAATAGGCATCATGTATGCATCAAATTAGCGTTATTATAAATAGGATGAATTATACCAACTTGAACTGAATGTACTACAACCAGTCTCACGACTACTTGGAAACAGATATCCGAAAAAGGATAGGTTAACAGAAGTTGGAAGGACCTACTTTTGTGTGAATCTTTCTACAAGTATATTAACTACACGATTTCCTCGTATAGTGAAAGGCATGCATAAATCCTCGGTTCGTATTGGTAGTAGAAAAGTTATACTACAATACAATTTTCTACTATTGCGTTAATTTACCACTGTTTGATAAGATCACGTTAAAATAATCTTAACTAGATCCATTTAAAATATTTATCTATCTATATATAAATGGATGTTTGTGTATATGACCTACAACACCGTTCAACCGATCACTGTGAAAATTGGCATGTATATGTATTTTTTGGAGAAGGTTTTTGTGCTATCCTCTTTGTTGCAACTCCCTACAAGGAGGTGGTGCTACAGCATATAAACTTCTGTACCGTTCAATAAATCGCCAAGTTGCCAATGTGGTCGCTACGAATGATGCCAACTTAGCTCTAACGCCAACATGTCGCTTTGTTTCCATTGAATTGCCATTGTAATGTAAGGAATGGTGTTGCTTGCGAATATTACAATTTTAACATAAAATAAATACAACAGAAAGTAATATTAACGGATATTACAAATAAAGGATATAAATCCAGATATAAATTACTTGCACTATTTTAAGCATTCATTACTCAAAATTTTGAACAATATGTTACTTTTGCTGAGAAGCGATCAGCTTAGGAAGGTGTTTTAAAAATCGACCCACAAGGGAGTTGAGGAGGCGTTATAAATAAAAAAATCCTTTTTATCAGCTCTTAGACCTATAGACTTAAGATTTAAAAAATATTATATATTTTTTTTATTTAGCTGAGATATGCAAAAGGCTTTTTTTTTTTAATTTGCAGTTCACGTAAATTTAGCCGATTAAAAACTTCTTTATCCTTCAATTTTTATTGTTTAATTTTTCAATTCACCCGTGAGAAGAACGTGTATTCCAGCTATTTTTAAATAAAACATTAATATTGCTTTTTAAATCTTATAAATGTACGTGCTCATATCGAAATATTTTAATATTTGAAAGGTGAATAGAAAAATTAAAGATCTTTGCAATCACACATGCATATGTGATATTATTCATCTTTTAAACTTGATAAGGTCAATATAGAAATTTATGACATTTATATTTAATACTAGTTCACAAAAGAAAACACATTTCTTTTGCAGAAAAAAAAAGGCCAAGAGAATTTTTAATAACATTTTCAAGAAACATAACGAAGCCAAAGATTAACCGTTCCGGATTTACAAGCCTTTTAAGAAAATGGAAGCATCATTTTACGGAAATTAATTTTAAAAACAATACTAAAATCGAATATTCACCAGAAAACTCCATATCCCTCTCTAGATAAAATGAATAAGAATATTTAAGGGATAAAAGACATTAAATTTCATTCGATTTAATATCCATACGTGGAATCAATTTAAATTCTAATCCCTTAAAAGATCCTAATGACTTTTATCATACTTGGAACTAACCCCCTTATAGCTTATATCAAACCATAAAGCTTAAATATAACCACAAGACATAAAAAATAAATTCTTATACACTTATTCCTCCTTCCACCAAAGTACAATAAAGATCAAAGATATATCAAAGATTATAGTATTTTCTAAAGTAATTAGCATACACAATTCGACGCAATTCCTACAAGCGGTCTCAAACTCTGCTTTAATGTCTGACTAAACATTTTACATAATCAGAGCGAAGGGATACAAAGGCCAAGTTAAAAGTTCTTGAGAGCGGGCCTATCTCTTGAATGCTAAGCAACTTCTGATCCTCCATTAATAATACCCGTGGGTTATTTATCTACTTCTTTTACAAATCCAAAAGTCATTCTCCCTTTACGGACGATTTTATTGCCTCGTTAAGCATTAATACTACAGCCTCTTTACGAACCGAAGAGATAAGCATAATGAACTCAAATTTTCGCTATAGTGAATTGGCAGCGTGGAATCTTACTTCCGCTTAATTGATTCGGTCTTGTACCGGAAATTATTCCGGTTCGATGCAATTCCTATGATTTGGTTTTAATGCCACGGACTCTGGCTTGCGAAGTTTCTGACTTTGAGGAGTTATTAGAAACGCAACAATTTAGGGCGAGTGTTCTGGTAACTTTGAGGGGGAGAAGGAAAAAAAAAGAACGTGAAAGATGTTTCTGTAAATGCGTTTACGTGTTTTCCGTCTGGGTAATTTTTGGACGTTTCATTCTTTTGTGAAAGAGTTGCATTGGTAGCAAAGTAACTCAATTGAATAATCATCTGTAACAAAGTGACTTGGAAAAGAAGTCGCCCCGTGACAAATGCGTCAAAGAATAATAACGACATTATTTATGTAATAAGTTTTATATTAGTTACAAATTTATTAACTCCTGGACAAATTATTCTCTTTAATGCTGTTGACTTCTTTAATTAAGTCATGGTTCTACTGATACATTTAAGCATAGTTAGTAGTGTTTGATATATATACGAGCAGTTATGCACCTGCTACGTTATTATATATTTCATGACATTGCATGACTATATATTACGTAAGTTATTGATATCTATATCATAGATTGTATTTAAGAGCATTATAGCAATGGGCTATAGACGAGGTCTATCATCTCTGACTCGAGGTTTTCCCATCCAGAAAATTGACATTTTGATCTAGAACAACTCAACTCCACAAATGAACGTTACTACTAAATAGCATATAAATAGTCAGTGATATAGAGAACAGTTATTATATAGGTGGAGAATATAGTCACGCTGGTGAGTCCCTGAATTATAATCACCTATTCATGAAATATATTGCTGAATTCTGGTCGCTATTAGAAGATATTGAATGGCTTCTCTTTGGCGAAATTCAAGGATTTCATCTCATTCAAGATAAGTGTCCATTATTTCTTACTTGTAAGTTAGTCTTGTCAACACATTGCAAAATCAGATCTACTGTTAAATTAATAAAAGTGAATTATTGTGAATGTATATCTATTTGTTAACCTTTCGTGTCTCATTTAATGGATTCTTAATCTTTAATGCTTTCAGATCCTCCCGGGAGACTCAACAAACAAACAGATATCTAACCTCATTAACACAAGGAAGAGATTTCGTGACAGCATTCTTATAGACATTATCTCTTGATTTTAAGAGAACATTCCTAAAACACAAGTGTAATTATTTTTAAGCCGCAGTAACTTCCTCCTCCTCAGAGGTGATTTACCCAAATTCGTATATGTATATACAACTTCTGACAATAAAGTTCAGTGAATGAAGTCAGAGCGGTCAATTTAGCAACACTGACGAAACAAAACGCTGCACATGCGTAGCGGCAGCTATTGACCATCTACCCCCCCCATTGTACAATTAAGCTTCGTTTGTGTTCCATGTAAGACTTATTTTACAAAGTGCTTGTTCAATGCGTTGGTTTTTAACTGAGAACAGGAAAAAGAAGGAACAAAAGATCAATTTAAAGTTTTTTAAGCTTGGTTAGACACCGAAAGAAACTCATACGATGCTGGTATGTGTTTATGAAGATCAAACATTGTCCATGAAGTTTGTGTACGAGTGGTTCGACCATTTTCGAGAAGGCCGGGAAAGTGTTTCTGACAAAAGTCGTAGCGGAAGACTGGCGACCTCCGTCAGTGACGAAAACGTTGAGAAAGTTAGTACATTATTCACGAATGATCGTCGATTAACTGTGTGCATGATTAGCTGATGAACTGCAGATTAACCCTGTATCCGTGCGGCAAATTGTTACCCAGTATCTAAGGATGAGAAAAACGTGAGTACGTAGGATACGACACCAGTACGTACAACAATGTGCATGGTTTTTTTTCACGACAATACTCACCTTCACACAGCCAATACCATTAGACAGTTCCTGGCAAAAATAAGGAGGTGGTGCAAATTGAACACCCATCCAGATATTTATCTTCCAGACTTCTTTCTATTCCCACGACTCAAATTCGCTTTGAATGGAAGGAGATTCGACGATATTTCTGACATCCAACGAAACGTGACGAGGCTTTTGTACACCATCCCAAAAGAGGACTTCTTGCAAAGTTTCCAGGACATGTACAGCAGATCTCAGTAGTGCATAATTATGGGAAGTGACTATTTCAAAGGATAGTAAGGTAACTTTCATTAATATTTCATCTACGTTAATGTTACAGGACTATTCACCGAACTTCATTGTCAGAGGCTGTATATACCAATATGTATAATATATGTATATACAACAGAATGTTCCTCAGAATCCCTGGTACACTTTTGAAGAAAAAAAAAATTCACATGATGGTCATGTAAATATATTTACATATTTCTACGTGTTCCTAATTACAGTGAAATACGTTTTACTCGAAAACGCTAAAGACAAAATATCGGTTAACATGAAATAGTACGACAGTCCCGACAAACAACCACGTATTTTCAAGCTTTTTTTTCTTCTCTTAAAAGTGAAAGAAAATCGCTTAACACGAAAATATTTCCATTCTGGGAGAGAAGGATATTGAAATTGATCTGACATTTAATGAAATTTTTGAGAAATTTTCCGTATTATTGGGCTGTCCTATAGGGTCATCGGAAGAATTCGTGGCTGTAGAGATGGCAAACTGTGTACAGTCCCAATTATGGCAGACACAGACGCTTAGGATTTTTTCAAAGTTCAAAAAATGTCATTGATACAGATTCGGATGGCGAAAATGAAATAAATAATGCAGTTCCTGTTTCCACGTCATTGGAAATGACGAACCTCATGAAAGTATGCTCAGTTACTTAGGCGCACATTTTTGAGGATGAAGTGAATAACAAAATGGATGACATCGAGCAATTTGGTGACAGTTTAATGCTAAAAAGGTAGTGCAAAGAAAAATATTAGATTATTTTCTAAAAACTAAAATATTACATTAATTTTTAAATTTTTGTTTATTGATTTTTATTAAATACATGCATATATACATATTTATTTAAATCAAAAGTACTCCAATAAACTTAATTTGTTGAATATACACTGCTGGCAACCGTAAATGCAACACCAAGAAAGACAAGACATAGCACAATAAAATTTATTTTGTAGATAACATGTTGACCAAGTACCAAATGATTAAACTTATAGACTTTCTGTGAAGTGTGGTTCCTGCCAGAATCAGTAGCCAGAGTAGCCGCCATTGTTGGAGATCACCGCTGCCACCACGCCTCGGCATTGATTCAAAGAGACTTTGAATGTGTTCTGGGGTACAGCAGACCAAGCAGCTTCCACACGTTGCCAAAGTTGATCTGGTGTGGCAGATGGGGTGTAATCTGGGTCAATTCGTTGAGCAACCATGGACCACATGTTTTCTATCGGCTAAAGATCCGGAGAGCCAGCCTGCCAGGGAAGCAATTCAATCTGGTGATTGACGAAGAACCTTTGGACAAAGCGTGCCACGTGTGGTCGCGCATTATCCTGTTGAAATATGGCTGTGGCCAAGCCCTGAAGGTAAGAAAGGACAACTGGCTCCAACACCTCGGAGATGTAGCACTGGCTGTTTAAAGTACCGGCAATGCGCACTAGAGGAGTGCGAAAGTGATATCCAATACCGCCCCATACCATAATATTCGGTGCCGGACCAGTCTGGAGGTACATAACGCAGCTGTTCAGCATCCTCTCTCCACGGTGTCTCCAGACTCGAATCCGACCACCGTGGTGTTGCAGACAGAGGCGTAACTCGTCAGTAAAGACAACTTCATTCCATTCGGCCACCCACATCCTTTTTTCTTCGCACCATTGGCGGAGGAGACGTCTGTGGTTCTGCGTCAAGGGTAGACCAAGCAGTGGACGCCTCGCGAACAGACCACTCTGCTGTAAACGGCGTCGAATGGTACGCACAGACACTGAATGTTGCGTTACAGACTCAATGTGCTGTGCTATGGTTCGTGATGTGACTGAGCGATCCGTCACTTGCCATGCGCACAATTTGCCTGTCCTCACGTGAAGTAGTGCCACTGAGGTGGATGCGATCGACCCCGTCAGTCCTTCGTACCCTCCTTTATCCAACGGTCACATATCCGCATTACAATTTTTTGGTTTCGTCCAACACGACTACCGATTTCCCTGAACGATAATCCACAATCTCGGTAGGTCACTATCCTTCCTCTGTCGAGCTTGGATACTTGATCAAAAGCTGATCGCTGTTTTCTACGTGACATAACTGATCGTTTTTTGAAAAAACCATAAGAAAAACACAATTGTCGAACTTGGAATCGTCGAAATCTCAAAGCCTTAAATAGCGCTTTGAGGTGGTGCCAGAGTCGTGCGTGATATGTGTCTGCGCTAAAATTCTAATCATTTGCGTATCTCACCTCCGCCAGTGCATGTTCTAAATTTCATGTTATTTGCGTGCTTCCTTCAGGGTGTTGTATTTACGGGGACCAGCAATGTATATATATTATATTTATATATATATATATGTTTTTTTTATTATATTATTGCAATATCCTTTTACACAAAAAATTATTTCACTTCCCTTATTTTCGTGTTAAACAATTTTCACTGTAACTTGAAATTTTTCGAAGAAGATTTTTCTTTGTAAAATAGTAATTCATCCAATAATTAATTAATGGTGATAATTGCGTCCCCAAATAATAGATCCGTAACGACACGTTTTTAAATTCGTCCACAGGAGTGTTTTAACATCATGCAATTTATAAACTCGTTTTTGATATTAAAGATTTATTTTGTAAATACTTTATGTCAGAGAGGTATTATAATGCAATTCATTAAGGGAGTGCTTCTCAAACTTTCAATAATTGCGACCCAATTTTCAGTCATAATTTTCTTCGCTCCCAACAGAAATAATAACAATGTATTGAATTCAATTATAATGTACTTTGACGTAAAAATTTTCAATTTATCAAAATTATCAATCTTTAGTTGGAATTTATTTACTATAAAGCGTTTATATGTTATAATTACCGTCTATAACTTCAAATGAAATAGCTTAAAATCAACTCATGATTCAGATCTCTTATTGATATGACTGCAAGAAAGAAATAAGTTTTGAAAATTCTATATACTCAGAGTTTTTGAAATGTCTGGCAATGATTAGTTACAAATGATTAGTTACAATGATTAGTTACAATTTTAAGAAAATATAGAAAGCTAACAACTCTTAATTGATTAGAATGTTACATCGTATTATTCTAAGAATTTGGAGAGTTAATTTTCTTTAAATTAAGGAAATAAATAATTTAATTAGGTTTGAATTAGTTTGTCTAGAATATTTGGACAATGCTTCGTTATTTATTGATTTATTTCAAACAATGTTTCTACTACATCTTATCTTTTTGATAACAGATCAGATTTCAAAAAAATCTGATGATGTACTCATTGCTGATGACTATGACCAACTTTTGTAATTAATTGTTTTTTTTGGGGTTTATATAACTTTATTTGCATTTTTTAAAACATTAAAAACATAATAAAGCTTGTTTTTTTCGTTGCAAAGAGTGAAATTTCCATTTTTATTCCATTAGATGCCAAGGAAAACATCCAAAAATTATTATCCGCGGCTCCATCAACAATGGAACGAAAAACAAAACAAACAGAAATTTTGACATGTTATTACAGCTAATGTATGATTTTGAAAAACGACTCAACGAGATGGAAAATAAAACTAAAAAAAAATATTCTCTTAAACCATTTATTTTCAAACGAGCACATTAATTTTCTCGACTTTCAGTTGCATTTCATACTTCTTCATTCATATTCCTTTCAGCTGCCTTTGGTCTCAAACAGACCAAACAAAAATTCGCGACAAAAAAAGAGGAAACATTTGCAGAATTTAAATGTTTTATCTTTTGAAAGATATGACTATTTATAAAATGAGATATTATCCGAATGAAAAATTATTAATATCACACACACACAAGAAAAAATGGCGCAAATGGAACACAATGATGTCTTCCAACTTCATTCTAGAAGTTTACCTTTTTTTGTAATTTATAACCTTCCATTAAAACCAGAGCGTGTCTTTGTCTTCTGTTCGACAAAGCAAACGGTTGTATCATTTGTGAAAAATGAATTCCGGAGAAGAACTAGTTTCCTCTTTTCCAAACCCAGTTCTCCGTGTTAGCAATGTTATGAGAACTATTTATCTTCTGAAACTAAAGAGAAAGATTCATTCTTTTCCCCCAAACAGCAGCAGCAGAACTTCTAACTCATTTGGGCGAGTCCAAACTGACATCTCTATAGAAATCGAGACTGCTTGTTAGGGTGGAAAGCGGATTAAAGCGATTTTCGAACGTGTCCATTATTGGAGAAGACAAGACTGGGAAGATAGTACGCGTTGTTCCTGAACAAAAGTAAACTTGATTAGCAGGGAGCGAGTTTCGCTTTAAATTAGACAGCCCTCCCAAATAGAAGATTGCCAGGGTTGTCAGCCCGACTAGATTGATGAAGATTTTGTAAGTTGTTGTATCTGCTCTTTCGTTGCTTTAGATGGCCTAATCAGAATTGAAGCCGTAAATCCAATTATAGATGGCTTGCAAAGCATTTGGTGTTAAAATTGAGTGATTTATACGAGCCTTCATGGTAAATCATTTTAAATATGTATGATGGACAGAGCAGCGAATAAATGATCAAATGGGAGCTTATAAAATATTGAAATAGTTATTAAAATTGCATTGGCCAATCATGTTATGAGATTTAGAAAGTCTTGTGTTATAAGCATATAGATCTTAATCTCATTTCATAAGTCATTAAGGGGAAGAAAGCATTAGGTTCATTATAAGGAAAGTATGCGGAAATGGATTCATATATGTGATGAAATATATCGTAAGAACATATTTTTCAGGTAACAGGAAGTAGGAAATAAATACTTGGTTTCGTTCAAAGTTTGTTTGCATTTAATCCTAATTTTATTAAATTTAATTTTAAAACAATTTTTAAAGTTTTTCTTAAAATTTAAAACTGTTAGCCTTTTAAAACTTACAACATACATAGTACAGTGAAAAACGTTTAACACAAACTGAGGGGACTGAAATATTTCTTCGTGTTACAGAAATATTGTAAGAAAACATATATTCAACAAAATTAAATTTATTTGAGTACATTTTATTTTCATGCATGTGCAGGAATGCATGCATTTACTAAAAATCATTAAAACAAAAACATTCACAAACACATTTAATGAAATTTAATACCAAATTTTTTCAACTTTTTGAAAAAAAATATTTATTGCATTTTTTTGGGAAAATAATCGGAATTTTTTTTTTAGCATCTTTTATCGAAAAATTGTTCGATGCGGCCGTGATATTCATTTCGCCATTGGAATGCCCTTCTAAACATCTGCGCATGCTTTTCATGATGTTCCTCATTTCGGATGACATGGGAGCAGGAGATGCATAATTCGTTTCATTTTAGTCACCAGAATATTCATCAATTATATTTTTTGAGTTCTGAACAAACTCCAAAATGTCTTTTTCTGCCATAATTGGGACTGTACGTGCATTAACATCATCTACTGTAACGAATTCTTCTGAAGATACAGTAGGACAGTACAATAATACAGAAACTTTCTCAAACTTGTCTTAAAATGTCTGATGCTTTCCGTATTTTGTTCATTCAAAAAAAAAAATCTTTTCGTGTTAAGAGAAAAATGCACGAAAATACATAGTAGCTTGTCGGAACTATGTATTTTCGTGCAAACAATATTTCGTCTTAAGCTTTTTTACTTTTTCTCAAACTTTAAATATTTGCGACCCAATATCCAATCATAATTTTCATCGCCCCCCCCACCATACATTAAAAATGTGTGTGCGTTGAATTCAATAATACTCTACTCTGACGCTAAATCTACAGTAGGACTTTAACCTCTTAAGCCCTGCTGAAGTATATAAACGTCTCGCTCCGCCAGTGTATTAATTGGCCCGGGCGTATATATACGTCTTTCCGAGCTATGATATTTTCTGTGCGCTGCTATCATAAAATTTTCCCGAAGGCTTTGGAATGCAATAAAATGACCTTGACAGTGTTTGGAAGGATTTATTTATTTCAGAGGATTTGCTTAATTATTCTTTTATATCCCCTCCAATACACCACTCACGCTCGCCTACGTGCTAAACGTTGGTATTGGGGAGCGAATCGCGTAATTTTTAATCGGCATTAAAGGGATTAATTATAAATCGTGCAAATTATCAAGATAAGTGTTAATTTTTGTTTTTAATTTTATATATTACAAGTCTATGGGTTCATTGGTAATTATTAAACTTGTTCTTAGAATTGTTAAATTAATTATAAAATATATCGCGCGATGCTGCTATATTTTTAAGTGTATCATATCAGTGTAAATGTATATTTTATTTTTTTACTATGCCAGAAGACATT
>BMAO01011187.1:0-70331 GCA_019973975.1 Trichonephila clavata | reverse complement strand
CAGATCCCTCGTATCGTTGAAATTGAGAGGGATATTAGCACACATGTCACCCTCGTAGTTTGAGCTATGATTAAAAATTACAATATCAGTTGTCAATAGACCTTATGTAGCTTTTTTAAAAGTGGCATCAATCTGCATTGCATGGTGGATTCGAAGTTTAGCTAACCATTTAATACAGAGAAATCTAAAATTCTGGAGGATCTCTGACAGAATTAGAATAGACTAGAATGTTAGCGATTGGAAAATTGCTATGCCTCTTAGCTACTTCAGAGAACAAATGTCTTTCCAATTAGATGCAATTTGATGTAGAAATTTTGGCTGGTAATTTGGCAGTTTTTTAACACTAAAAGTCACTAACTCAACTTAAGGATAATTAAAAGAGCTTAATATCCTTAAGGATTGTTTGAATAAAATCATCCAATAGTTAATTAAAAGATTGTCGAATTCGGCTTGCATTCTACTTTAACTGAAAATTTCACTAATTTCCGATACATTGCGTTTTACTAATTTTAGTACTAATGGCGAAGAACAATTATTGCTTCACGTTAAATTCAATCCGTTTTTATTGCATTCGCATAATGTGGTGTGGATGATGAGCCGTAAGATCATGTCGCAATCCTTATGATTTTTTAGTAACCCCTAAAATGGTTTGGCCATACACCATACGGGCTACCAAAAGTTAACCCCAACCGGTTTGCCCGAAAGCTGTATGAGCACTGATATTTTTTCTTTCTATCTTTATTTGTACATATTTTAATTCTTATAATGTCATTATTAGTTCGAGTCTTCAACTGTCCATGGCACTGAAAAATACTTATCATCCGGGGATTTTCTTTGTGGTGAAGGCAGAATTTTCATTGAAGGCAGGAATTTATATTCTTCGAAATATTCGATAAAGAACTGAGATTGGCAGGACAATGTGAAATTTGTTGCTTGAGAAGAAATGAATGGAAAGATAATAAACTGTAATATCTCTGTTCCTTTTGCACTATAAGACTGAGTTTTATACATCACGTTTTAAAATCTGTGCATATAATTACACCCCCACCCACCCACCTTAACCGTTTGAAAGAGGTACGAACATGAAATTTTTACGTAGGTATGAGAAATTCTTTTAAAGTGTATGAAGCATTCTTCATAGCATGCAGTGTACTTATAAAAAGTAAACATTTAAAAGGTTTTGTGTTCCACACAATTATAAATTAAAAAATAGAAAATTTAAATAAAATTCTACTACTATCGTATTTTGTTAAGTGTTATGCTTAGTTATATTCGATAAAAAATGTGCCTTTTTTAACATTTTTGGCCAATATATTTACCACTTAAGGGTTAAATAAAATTGTATAAATCATTTTTTTCATTTAAGAATTTGATCAAATATTTGTAATTAGAATTAAAGACATTTCTATATAAATTTGTTACATATTATAAAATCTGTAAACATTATGATTCCTTGAAGAGTCTTCAAAACTCATTTTCTTTATTTAGTTATTTAACTAAGTAACTCCCCTTTCGTGACAGAGCTCTCTCTAAGGTGACTAAATTGGAGCCTTGTCAACTTTTTGCCATACTTGGCACGGTTTCGAAAAAAAAAATTTGGGGATAAGGAAAAATATAACCATTACTTACAATCCACAATTGAGTTCACTTAGAATAAGAAGTGAAATAAGAAATCATTTGTACCTTTAAAACATTTTGCATTACTCAATTCGTGCAAATTTTTATATCATTAGTTACGGTTATACTCTGGGTTCTGATTCAAAATTGAAAAATCGTTAAACTTGCTGCAGGAAATATTTTCAAAACTTTGATAGGTACTTTTGTAGTTAACTAATACATACATATATGTAATATAATTTAAAAGAATTGATTTACAAATTTATGTAAAAAAAAAATATTTGAAAGTGTTTTTTTAAATATAAAACTAACAATTTATTGAGCATGAAAAAAAAAACCTGTAAAGGCAGAAAGGAATGAAATGATAAAAACAAACAATGGCTCTTTTTGAATTTAAGTACATTATAAATATGCTAAATAAACTATATCAGTTTAAATATACTGAATTATTGTTAAATTTAAACACATTAGGGTTAGGAACGTGGTTTTGAAAAAGCGTACAAAAGAATATTTTTTTGATTTTTAATATCCTTTGATTAGAATATACAGGTATTCCTCGAATAACATGGTTATCATACCGTGCTATATGGAAGCCGTGTAATGCAACATTTTTATTTATTTACTTAAATTATCATTTTATTTTATTAAATTATGGATGCCCGTAATATAAGTCAGGGCATTATGTACCATGTTGTATAGAAACCGTGTTATACGAAACTTTAAAATAATATAAATCAAGGCAATGTGTACAGTGTTATGTCGAAATCACAAGGTGTAAAATTATGACAGGCGAAATTTCGTTTCAATAAAACATACAAATGGGAAAAGTAGGTTAAATTCAAGTATTTAATCAAAAACAAGATCAAATACAAAAACTAAAATACAACAAAAACATATTTAAAAAAAACTATTATTAAAACATATAAATATGAAAGGCTTTTTAGGATCACAAAATTAATTTTCATCGTCACTCTCATGAAAAAAATATAGCTAATCTTGTTTTCCCCCTCAGTTGGCTAAAACTCCTTCACTAGTTATTTCTCAGTCATTACAACAGTTTTCTGACGTAGTTGCAGTAACTGGTTTTGTTTCGATCTTGCAATTCTTCCAGAATTTCTCAATAAAAAGCTGTAGAACTTTGTAATTCTCTTTTTAAATTTTCCACTACTTACTAATGAAAAATATTTTTCAACAAAAAAAAATTTCTAATTTTTTAGATGAAGCTGTGTGTTTTTTTAGATCAATTAAATTTATAATATAAGCAATATTACAAATGGTTTTCGGAATCATCGGCGTACTTGGAAGTGGAGCGTAATTGGAAAAAAAATCCAGTGAAAATTCCCTTAATTAATAAAAATGATATTTAATTTTTTAAAATCGTGTAATATTAAATTCGTTTCATGCCGTGTAATATCGAATTCGTGTTATACAAATACCGCGTAATACGAGATACACCTGTACAAATAAAATTGTTTAAGAATATTATTACAATAAAAACTATTTTATGCAAATTTTTGGCAAAGAAAATTAAAAAAGATATTATCAAAACATTCTTTTAAGAAAAATGTCATATTTTGCCTACGTACAGCTAAGACTTCTGTACAGAGCCTGAACTACAGGATTTTCGGAACATATGAGTGGATTTATTCATATTTCAATGCATCAGAATAGAGAAATTTTGTCAATACATTGGCCATTTCAAATGATCGTAAATCTGAAAATGTGAATTTTTGAAAAATCCTAGTTCAGGCTCTGTTTTGAAGTCCTAGCTGTAAATATATAAAATATTATTTTAGAAGAATTTTTCATAAAAAAAAGTGTTTTGAAAACAATTTTTTTTCATGCTAAAAAATTTCATGACAAATTTTTTGTAGTAATATTAAAACAATTTTATATGGATTATAATTCGACTGACACTATAAATATCATTTTTCTCATTTTCAAACACAGTTCGAAACATAGTTAGTCAACTTAAAGCTATTTATGAGAAAATAATCTTTGATTCTACCAGAGACCGTAGTAAATGTTATTACAGAATTTTGAATCCAAGTGAGTTCAACTCATGCGCTCATCCTGTATGATTTTGAAAAATAATACAAATGAGAATTTATCCTACTCATCCTAAAAATTCCATCGCTGAAAAATTTTCGAATAGTTTTGAGAACATTAAATTTTATTTCCAGAGTTTTCTAAAACTTAAAATGTGAATATTTAAATTTAAATTTTTAAATTCATATTTAGAAAATAAACCATGGATTGAGATTAAAAACTTTTTGAATGAAAACAGATTGAATCCAAAAATTGTTATGAAGCATTTAATTCTTTACGCCTATCTGCACTAATCAGAAAAAGAGAACTACGTTGAGAGAAATGAAAAACTTGTTTATTATAATTAATTTTTCCTTTCTAACATTTTTTAAATATACTTTTGCAATTTGTTGCAAATACAGTAGAATCGTCATCGGGGCACATGATCTCTGATGAGGTTTAATTCCCCTATCTTGTGGCTGTTGTTGACATTGATGATATTACTAGCCATATTTAAATTGGTAGATTAATGATTAAAATAAATTATGAAATTAAAATTATAAGTTAAGATTGTGACCTTTTAAATTATTGAAATAAATTCCTGGAGCTGTTTAATTTGTTACAAATAATACGCACCTTTTGAAGATAACTCACCAAGTCAACTTTTGAAGATAACTCACCAAGTCAACTTTTGAAGATAACTCACCAAGTCAACTTTTGAAGATAACTCACCAAGTCAACTTTTGAAGATAACTCACCAAGTCAACTTTTGAAGATAACTCACCAAGTCAACTTTTGAAGATAACTCACCAAGTCAACTTTTGAAGATAACTCACCAAATTGGCAACCCCAATTTTGCCCGTGTCATACAGGTAATGAATTAGCAACCATGTGTTTCGTTTCATATTTCTCCGTTTGCCGGTCTTCTAAGCCTAACCATTCGTTTATATGACAAACTTGAATACTTAAATGCGAGTTTGGGATTTTCCAGATTCTTAAATAATAAAATTAGCAAAATAGCTACTAAAATATTGAAACAATAAAATGTAAAATAAATTATATAAAATTATAACAATAATAATAAAAACTTTAAAAAATATAGAAAGAATAGCAATTTTTGTTATTCTTCTTCTTTCATTGATAATTATTTATTTATAATTATATTTTGCATATATTTTTCGACTATGCTCTCCGCCTTACCGTCAGCGTAATCCGTTTTTAGAATCCGTGCAGTTGTATTAAATGTCACCAATGTGGATGCGATTACACGCAAGTACCTAGATGATATTCATTAAAAATAAAAATGGCAGTTATAGAGACTGCCGATAGAAGTGAAAACTTAGAACTTTTAGTATTAAAATTTGAAATTTCATAATGTTTGAATTAAAATTATCAACATCATTCTGGTTTTCACATCTATTGACACTCCGAGCAACAACTAAATCCGTGTTTATATGGTCTTTTATTATTCAAATATATTACGGGCGCTGTACAAGATCATGACAAAATCTAAATACAATTCAATTGAAATAACTATTAATATACAATCATATTATTTATGGATAGTATTTGTATTTACTTAAACATCAATGTACTTGATTTTTAACATAATTTTAATTGTTTGCATCATTGTCATCATTAATTTCAACAATTCTTAGACTTTTTGTACTTTCAATTATTTCATTTTGTTCTAAAAAAAAGATACAATAAGCTTATGCTAACTAAAGTAAGAAAGAAAAATGTTTGATTCAAATTTATCTATCGCGTGTGAAAAAACCGCATCGATCGTCGTTTTATATTTTGAAGTACTGAGTTTTCGATCCTTGAACATATTTAAATTGTTTCATTTAGAAATTCAATTAGTTGTAGATTTTTATCATCTACAAAGTTAATATTGAAGTCTCCACTTAAAGTCATTGGTACATTATCATATTTTTCCCCAAATCTTTTTACGAGTATTTCAGAACCTTCTTTTGTATAAATCATCAAATTTTCGAATGAAAATTGTTGTATCTGTCTCATAGATTTTCCAGGCGAAATATAAACGGCAACCATAAACATGTATTGCTCATTCTTGGAATCGCATTGAGCAATGCACAGTATATACACATTGAAATTTTCACTAAATCCATTGAATTTCACTTATAAGATATACACAGCACTATACGTCAGCTGTATAGCTACAGATATACTGCTATAAGCATTTCGATGACGCGAACGCACGAGATTTCACCCATCCAAAAAGTGTCTAAGGCGAACAGCACGCTGCGCATGCGCCAGTCACAGATCATGTCGGTGACGCGAACCCATAAGATTTTCCCTTACCAAAAAGTGCCCAACGCCGCTAAAGAAGTTTTCACTTCAAAAATTCTTAAATAAAACTCAATGCTCAAATTCTAGTTTGTGTGAATTGTAACAATTGCTCCACTTTAAAATACTGTAAATGTAAAAATATTCATATTTTCTCTTCATTTTCGATAATTGTAGCGTAGAAATAAAGTAAGAATATTACTTCGAATTTTTTTGCCATAAGATCGTTGCATTCACACAAAAAAGAAATGATTTCTGAGAAAAATCTACCAAGAGTTGCCCTGTCGGAATCGGCTGAGTCATGCTGTCAGCTGGAATGATACAGGAAAGATTAAGCATTGTAAATGCATCATTTACAAACACGTGATACTTGGCAACATGCAGATATTTTCAGTTGACGTGCAGTAATGGGAAGAATGACTTCTCCGTTGGATGGGAACTCTTTTAAATCGTACAATCCGATTGATAGGTTTCAAGGGCAACTTTTTTTTTGTCTCTCAAACATTCACCTTCATTTCCTATTTTATTTTTATTTTTAATCTCAAAGAGCTCTTTGAAATCTAAGTCGGGTTAATGAAATGCTGTTTCTTCATGCAGTTTGAATAGTAGCTTAGGGATTGAGAGTATTGATAAATTTAAATTTGTTTTTGATATGTTTAAGTAAAGCAAGTGAAATATCAAAAATGCAACTTTGAAAAAATTGAATTTTTTTTTTTTTTTGTGCAAAGGATAAATGGTAGATTATATTTTCCGAGGATTATTACTTAAAATAATATTAGTAGACAAGAAAATTTAAAATTTTAACAAATACTCATCATATCTGAATTTTAAATGTAAGGAAATTTCTTTATTGGTTGAAAACACTAGACACAAAGTTGATAAAATTTTCCTTCCTTTAAATCAGGGATGGCCAACATTTTCGATAAGAAAGCCACTATATTTGATGAAAAATAATTACGTGTGCCACTTCCAAATTTTCCAACGAACAAATTGGAAAATTAAAAAAGTCTTACCTTTAGGTTTATTATGGGATTTTTACGCATCTTGCACATTTTTTATGCAAATTTATGCAGTCGTATAATATAATAAATAAGACGAAAGTACAAAATTAAATTTATTTTATTCCTTATATATATATCATTTTACAAGTTCAATCATTTAGGTTAGCTATAAAATAAAAATGAGCAACTTGAATCATTTAATTAAAAATAATTAAACGCTCAATACTTAATGTGACATTTTAATTATTCCTTTTTTTTTACCAAGTCGTCTATATCGGGATTAGCTCTAACAGGTGCTAACAAAAGTAGGTTATGATAGGTGGACAACAGCTAGTTTTTGTGATATTTATTTTTTATATGCTCGTAGCAGAAAACATTTATTCACTGGCAAATTTTGAGATTTTTTTTGTCCGAGAAAATCCCACTTCAATAAAATTGTAAAAAAAGGTTATTTATCTTATAAAAAAAATTTTAATTTTGAAAAATGTTTCCTCTTTTAATTTTTGATCAAAAATGGTTAATCTTTTTTTAAAATTTTCAGTAAGTCTTCGCGTGCTACTGTTACAACTCCACCGTGCAACATTGTGGCACCCGTGCTTTAAATATTGCATCTGATGTTTAAAAATGAACTTAATGGACTAAATTCATGTGACGTCATAATCACATGATAATGGCAAACCACGTGTTTTTAGCCAATCAAGTTCAAAAACACATGTGACGTCATAGTCATGATAAATGCAATTATCTATTTTCAGCAAATCACAGTTCATGCACTTCGTTGACCAAATTACGCTTTTTATAGAAACTTTTTTTTAAATTAATATTTGTCACCTTATTTAAAAGTACATATATGAAACAATACTTTTTTTCCTTTAATTTTAAAATCTTTTTGCAGAAATTTCTTTTTATAACTCTTGTTATAAAAGCTCTTTACCCAATTATACAATTTGAAATTTTACCTAAGTTTTACAAATAGAATAAAAAGTATGAGCTATATATAGTTTAATATCCGTTTTGAATTCAATGTAGAACACGTGCTTATATTTATCATGTGACCGTCATGAATTTAGTCCATTGGCTTTGAGAGAATCGTGAACACTTTTACATTACTACTTTTTTATTGAAATTTTACTGAATTATACGTTTTAAACACAATTTGACTTCATCGCACTAAAAGCCTCCGTGTAAATGGGCTGATGCACGTTAAATCTGTCGAAACTCAATCGCGTTGACATAGAGTGGAAGTTTGATGAGAGGGAGGCCCAATCTCGGGTGTCGTCATCGTCACTTGAATGTC
Source organism: Trichonephila clavata (assembly GCA_019973975.1). NCBI lineage: Eukaryota > Metazoa > Arthropoda > Arachnida > Araneae > Nephilidae > Trichonephila > Trichonephila clavata. Next base: position 62,078 of record BMAO01011187.1, on the reverse strand, counting down.
GTTCAAAATTATGAGGCCTGTTACTAAGTCTCGTGTTGCTTTATAGTACGGCGTTAATTAATAAACAATCAATTGTCTCACTCGAAATTTTGAAAGCTTAAAGCTGATATGAACGATTTCACATGCTTCATAATTTACATATTAGAAATTATACACATACCATAGAACATTAATGTTATGTTCTATAATATTTTTATGGTCAACTCGGTGGCTTAGAGGTAGCGCACCCTCTTTGTAAGCCTAAGGTTGCGAGTTTGATCCTGGCTTGAGTCGATAGATTTTCTGGATGCGAGAATCATAGGCACACATATGGTTATGTCGCATGTAAAAAATTCCTTTGGGTATTAGTTTGGCTCTGGTGCTCTTGGTAAAATTGAATCACGACAATTATGACATTCGACGAGATCTTGAATTAACTTAATTCAAGCATCCACATTTGGTAACGAGAGTCGCCACTAGATGGTACCACCACTGAAATGGCCCTCACATTTGGGTACTTGCCGTGTCTGCAAAGGCTTAGTTGCAAAAATGTGGCTCATTAGGGAAATAATATTCCAAAGTACTATGCAAGAAAAGATTCTTTGTTTCGAAATTTTACAGAATTGCCGATTTGTAGCGCTAAACCCCTTTGGGCGAGCCCGGTCTCCTTGGACCTTTCGCCAAGAGCTTAAAAGTATAGCTTAAAAGAGCGGCCTTCATAAATAATCCTTTCAAAATCCATAATTGTTTTTGATTGGTTATCTTGTAATTATATCGATATTTGTGTCGTTTTTATCGTCAAGAGCGATTTGAAGCACGGGTGTCTCACATAAAAAGGATACTCGTATTGACTTCCGCTTTTTATCGCCGCTAAAGAAAATGAAATATTTTTAGTGGATGCATAGGAAAAAGTTAAGAATTATCATTAGTGGTTTAAATAAATTAGCACACACTCAGTAACTGTAAAAATACTTCTAGCAGGGAATCCGACCTCTTTTAGATCTAAATGGCTTGTTTCATGTTTCTTTTAAATCTGATTTGTTTCGGACATTTTCAGAAAAATCTGAAAAAGGGTCATACATTAACTCTCCTGCTCAAACGATACATGCAGTGTCTTCCTTTTTGAACACCACGTGATGATATAACCAATGAAATCTAATTCATCACGTGGTATTTTATAATAGTTTAAAATATTACTAAGTAATTTCTTAATTCTCGGTGATGTCAGACCGTAATTTCAAATTTCTGAACTTTAGGAGAAATTGCATAAAATTAAGCGTTTTTACACATTAGATGTTGGAAATAAAAAAATTTTGGATGTTATAAATCACTTTTTTTCGTAAATGTGTTTTATATTTCACATTTTTCATTATCTCTAATATTTTTTTTTTCTACTTCAGAGAAAAAAAATATACTTATCCTTTTTTTTTTCAAAGTTTTAAGAAGTATCGAGTAGAGCATTTTTCATCGCATATTTGTGAGATTTATTTTATATTCGAATTTTTATTCGATCTTTCTGCTTGAAAACTCTTTAAAGCGGAATTTTACATAATTTGAAATTTAAACTGTTTCATTTTGAAAAATCAAAGTGAAGAAATTTCGAATCTCATAACGCATTTTTATTTTTAATTTAACCATGTTAATCAGTTAACCCATTAACATCTAAGTCGGCTCCCTTTTCAGCTATTAACATTGATGTTGATTTTGACGAGTTGAAATTTTTAAAATCAATAAAGGATTGATTGTTTTGAAGACTGTACATAAAATTATTTCCAGTTTTGACAATTTGCAAGATATGTGTGAAGTCACATCCACACCAGAATATATTCAATGCACCACACGCTGCTGAAATACTTAAGCATGCTGCTTGTCATTATGTTACTCAGCGTATCATCAGTGAACCCAAACATCTGCCGAAAAACAAACCCATATTTATCTGAGAATGGGGAGGGGGGGAGGAGAAAAACATGTGTTCTTCAACCGTGACGGGAGGCAAAGGGTGAAGGGAAAGCTACGGCACGTGTAAATTGTATTTTATGTTAAAATAACGTGCACCTTTTTTTTTACTATCTCCAACCAATATTAAAGTTGTAAGGAATGTACACTCAAACACGTGTTTGAATCAAGTTTATAGTGTTTGTGTTAGCAATGCACAAAAAAATCTTTTGTTGGTGAACATTTTACTATAAGAATCGTGTCAACACAGCGTTTTGAATATTTTTGAAAAATAAAATAGCAAAAATAAAGTTAACATCTAAAAGCAATAGAGTTGAGGAAAATTTATGGCTTTATTTTAAAAGTAATTCTTGCAAGTTTTATTTTGTCTAGGGTTTCAATTTTTCTTTTTTGTGGCTCATTGAAATTTTAAATTTATTGAGAAAAACACGAAGAATTCTAGAAACGAATATGAACACATTAAAATGTATTTTTAGCTGCGAATAAGTAATAAAAATTTCTTTCTGAAAAGTATTTTATAAATGTCTTTTTTTTTTTTTCTTTTTTTTTTTTTTTTTGGCAGCACAAAATTAATATTGAAAACAATTGTTTCATGAACTCAATGTCTTATTTAATAATTTTTCACAAGTATCTTGAGAATCAGAATTTTAAAAAGCTTCAAAATTACTATTATCAGTATAAAGAATTAGTTTACTTCAATTTACAAGTGATTTTTACTTTATTTAGCCTTGTAAATTTCATTAATGGAGTAAATAAAATGAAGGAAGGTTAAATTGTATAGAATTAAAAGTGAATTATATAATTAATGAAAATATATATCTTATTACGAAATTTAAAAAATTGCACCTGTTATATACGTTAACGAATAAGGCATACAAAATAGATCTGTGTAGCTTTTTTAAAGAATAGCTTGGCATCAATCTTAATGTTATGAAACTTAACACTTTCTATCACTCTTGTAGAGTTTTTCTTGTAAAAGCGCTTGATTTCGGTATCGGATAAAGAAAAATAAATCTAACGTCATTTTAAATCTTAAAATGAAATATTTTTTAGTCTTTTTTTTTAAATTAAGAATTTTAATACTCTTATGAAATGAATCTTTTAACTGTGCCATGAGTGGTGTATAAAACCCTTTATGGCACTATTGTGCACAATAACTACCATTAGCCTAAACAGATATACGCTTCACAGTTAATTTTGATATTAAATCGTTTTTAAGTAAATAGATTTTTGTAATTTTTAAAAAATTATACATTTTGATAGAGTTGGCTTTTATTTTGCCACAGCCAAAATTTTAATAATCATACACATTATGGATGCTGAAAAGTGTTCCAATTCTTTCGAATTTCGTCTAAAATAATACTAAGTCAGAGCGTGCTAAGATTACGTATTTTTTTAATGCCTGCTTTAAATGAAAAGAAAAGTAGAAAACTTTCGAAGAATTTTAGTGTTATAACTCTTTTAATTTTTGTTTAATCAGCATGAAATGTAATATTTGTCATTAAAATGCATAAAAAATATTGTTGTAGATTTTCAGATAGATTTTAATGTAGTTGCTGTTATTCTAGATTTATATATTACATTATAAGAGAAGGAATCGTAATCAGAATTATTTTCAATCTGAAACGAGTTTTGGGATCATGGATATTTTTTAAGAGCTACTACTCTTTATGCTTCTTTATCTCAATGTTTTTTTAATCCTGTTACACTTTCTCAGTGAATTCTTGAAATTTTTTCCCGTATTCATGTGAAATATTTAGGGAAATGACATTCCATTCATAGTAAATGAACTAATTTTGATCGTTTTAAGGAATTTAACCAAAAAGAGCCACTATTGATTTTTCATCTGTATATTGAGCAGTCGCAGTAACCGAACAATCCTAATCGTGAACTCGTGGTCGGTGTTGTTTCTGTTGAGTTTTGGATACAGTAGAACGGGTCGTTTGTCCAACGTTTATTATCCGGAGCGTCAAATATCCGAAACAAAGTCCGGATACGTTTTCAACAGTGCAATGTTCAACATTTGTTTCCTGTGAGGCCAAAAGTGACGGGAAAAACTCAAGGTGAGGGATATTTGAAGAACTTCAGTTGTGTGATTTGGTAAACATCTGCGTGGAATATTAGGTCAGTTTGTTTCCAAGTGAGGGGTGTATACGTGCTGTTTTGTTGAGTTTTGTTGATGTAGAAACCTGGACAGCATGCGATGCAAAAGACTATGGATTTCAAATGCTAAATAATGACAAGATAGTGACTTCCGTGCAAGAAGAATCCGACCCTATCGACGAGAAAACGGATGAAGACGAGGATAACAACACAACAACGAAAGTAGCAAGGGTCCATCAAATGCTGACGCGTTTCTGCGTTAGAGACGGCTATGGAGTGGTACGAACAACAATCAGAGTGCTGTCCTACTCACCTACTGCTGCTGAAGAGAATCAGAGACCTTGCAGTGAAAAAACGAAGTGTACAATGGTACAGCGAAAAATAAGTGATTATTTACCACAATCAAGGTAAAATTGCGACGTTTTGCACCTGTTTGGCTTTTTCATCAAGCACGTTTCCCGCATGTGATGATTTTCAATATTTGTATAGTGTCCAGTATCGATATACTGCATGGATCGCATTCGCTTTTCGGTTATCCGAACACAAGTGATTCGGATAAACGCTGTTCTACTGTACGTGTATTAATTGACAGTAAAAACCACTATGTTTAGAACTAATGTATGTTAAATCTATCAAAATTCGAAGTCCTCAATTTGGAGGGTGCGGTAGTTTAGAAAGTGGTATGCTAGCTCAGATATCGTCTTTGTCACTTGACCATTCAAAATTAGGTGATCCACCACAAATAGTTCACACGCTGTTTCGGGCTGTGGTAGTCTAGTGGCTATGGTCATGAACTCATGATCGACCTGTCATAGGGTTAGAGCCCTGTGCAACTCAAAACCCACCCTGTAGGGGGGCTGAGGCACGTTGAATCTGTCGAGGCTCAGTCCTCCGTTGGCGTGGTGGGGTAGCTTAGAGAGTTACCAGTTTAGGTGTCAACCTCTGTTAAGAATTTCCTAACGAATTGTCCACATTGTAACCGCCAGAGGGCGTCTGAACGCTTATGCAAGTAGAAACTTTGTTTTAAAAATACTCTGTACTTCTGAATGTAGCTCTTCCAGCTTGAAGGGGCCAGGCCTAATAATACTGGATAAAATAAACGTTAAGTTGTTAACAACTGCTCTCCCTTATTGATGTCTTGCATTGAATGTCTGTCCATGACGTTATATTTGGTGCCGAAACCCGGGAACAAACCAGGGACCTATTTAGATTTTGAAAGTTTCTATAGTTAAAATAAACGCTTTACCATGCGATAACTCGCTTAACTTTTTAATAAGGAGAAATTTTTCTAATTTTACAAGTGTTTCTTTAAGTTCAGATGTACATGAAGTTTGAAGACCTCTCTTGATCTAGTTTCAGATACCTGTCTGCTGTGAATTAAGGCTGTCTTCGGTTATGTTAAAGAATAGGACCGAATTCGGAAACATTTTTCAGATATAAAAGAAATCAAAAATTAATGATATTCTGACTTCACTATCCTTTAGAGAGCAGCATTTTTTTATCATATTTCAATTTTTAACCGAGTTGGTTCATTTTTTCTGATATAAAATGTGTTTCGCGTTTTTTCTCCTATATTGTAATGTTAAATGGGCTATGCCTCCACCTATTAAAGTGAAAAAGAGAGTATTCGGGAATATTTTAAAATTCTTAAAAACACTATATTGTTGAAGTATGAGTTATAACATTGAAAATTTCCATGGAAATTGAGGCATTTTTCTGTCTGAAAATGTGCTTTGGCGTTTAGTTCAAGCTTTCGTACTTTTACCGAAAAACAGCCTTAACAAAGCTGAAGAAAACACCTCGTTAGAGAAATGCAGATGCAGCACTTAAGAGAAATGAATATGCTAAATCAGAAAGAAATTTTGAAAATTTCCTTAATGTGATGGACAGACATTATAACCTTGTCACTTGACTGAGGTTTAAACTTATCAGGTCCGTCGCCATTGGCCTCCATCTTGCCTTTTCTGCAACGTTAACACTCGCCCATGTGTTAATTCGTATTGCGACACTTAATAAACAATCAATGAATCAATTTCGGTAAATTTAATGTGGCCGTGGTAGCCAAGTGGTCAAGGTATCGGATCATGGCTGGCGTGTCACGAGTTCGAGCCCAGTACCACTGTAGACCCGCTGTATAGGGGAGCGATGCACGTTAAATCTGTCGAGAGTTCGAAAGTCCTCTCGTTGGTGTGGTGGGGTAGTTAGGAGAGGGGGGCTCATGTGTCGCCCTCCTCACTTGACCATGGTTCAGAATTACGAGGTCCGTCGTCAAAAGCCCTCGTGTAGCTGAACAGTGCGACGTTAATATTCACTCACTCACTGGTAAATTTAATTATTATTCTTGACAGCTTTAAGAAAATACCGAATTTTAAGCTTTATTTTGAAATTTAAACGGTACTAAAACATAAAAATAGTAAATCTGCCCTTTTCAATGAGCTGTTTCGAACAAGTAACGATAGGTTTGACTATAGTTTTTTTTTTTTCTTTCTTTCTAGAACTGTTCCAACACAACGTGTTGCTATATTAACTCCACGTGAGTATTGACGTAACAGAGCGTCTCAAACAAAAGGTAACGCGGAATAGTTGAAAGGAAAGCGGTGATTATGTATAAAATATTGTAATAATTAACTCCACAATCGCATAAAAAGGGACATTTTAAATCTTATGCCGTTGAACTAAGTATACAAAAGAAAAATATGACTTAGTATGATAACACTTGAAGACATTTCATAAATCACAATGCTTCGAGCAAGTTATATAAATAAATCACACGCTCACGCGCGACTTCTTTTTATCGCGAAATCTTATGTACACTTGTAAAAGCTCCCCAAACAAAGATATTCCGGCAGTAAATTTTTAAGTTGTGTGCCTTTGATAAAGAAAAAGGAAACAGCTATATTAATACCGGCATCATCTGTGTAAACTCTAAGTACAACACTCATTATGTTGTTTTCATTTTTTAGCACTTCGGACTTGATACTTGCGAGAAAGGAAGATAAATTCAAAATGTCTGATCCTAACAAAGGTAAGTTTCTCTTTTTTTTTATCTAATAATTAAGCTAACTATTAGAAAAGACACAGTAATTTGGGATAAGAGATCCACGACAGTTCTTCATATTCGTATAGAACAATTTTTTATTAAAAATCAATATTTAAAAATCTAATCAGTTTGGCATTTAGAGCATTTTTTCTCTGTTTGGTGCCATTACGAAATAAATTAAATCTATTGTTGTAAACATTATTTTAAAAAAAGGCACAAAATTTATTGGAATTATGGATTATTGTACGGATTTAAGAAAGTAAACTGATATATTTGTAATTTTGTTTTTTGTTTTAAAGATCAGGAAGGCACTAAAATACCCATTTTTGATCTATTGAATATAGTTCATGTCTTTAAACTGTATGCGACAAGTCTTGTTTGAATTTTTGGTTTTAAAAATATAGGTCTATAATGTTTTTCTTTCTGTAAATACTAATCAAATAAGCAATAAGGAATAGTTCTCCACCGTTATTTTAAGCCAACGTTTCTTAAAATTTTGATCGCCCCCCCCCCCTCTCTTTATGTATCAGCGTGCCATCGCTGACTCCCACGATTTTTAGCATCCCTCCCAGAGTTCACATTCAAGAGAAAATATATAAGTTATAGTATAATTTTTTAATTGGAAACTATTTAGCAATCTAGTCCAGTATCGCACATCTTTCAATTTTTCCACGAGGCCTTTAAAAATACATAAAAGGGGGAAATCTCAATATTACTTGAGAAACTCCACTAACCCCTAGAAAGTCGATGTGGCAGTGGTGTAACGTACACCCCCGCCACCTCCACATCTCGGGGGGCCAAAGCCTGACTGCCTCCAAGTATCTACCCTTTGTAAAAGCTAACTTGGGGGCCAGAAACTTGACTTTGCCGGGGGGGGTCCAAATGTTCTCCGTTACGCCACTGCGCTGCGGACCACAGGTTAAGAAGCGCAGTTTTAAACTGTAATAAAAATAGTTATTGAAATTCAATTCTGTTAACACATTCATTTCTAAATGCGCGCAAATGTTAACAGTTAACTTGTCTGGCAATTTAGAAATTATTTAATTTTCATTAAAAAAGGGGGGCTGAATATATATATCTTTATTTTACAAATATTGAATTCTACCCTATACTATAAAGAAAATTGTTAAAACATTCATATTAATGTACACGTAAATATGATTATACACAAACAATGTGAACAGACAAGATATATATTCTATATATATGGGGTTACGGTGAAACACCGAAATCTGGAGAATGCCGTCAAACACATAGTCGCTTGGTGTATGTCCGAAATATTTGTTAAATACCCTTATTTCTGACTTTCACCGGTGAATGTCGACATTCACCATGCACTAATGGTAAATGTTGAACATGTCCGAGATTTATATTTTTTTCTCCGTAATTCAGTAGCGATAAATTTTTCGCCTCTCTTTCTGATAGGAATAACTAAGAACTTAAAACACACAAAATGAGAAAGGAAAATTATAGAAGTTAAAAACTTACTTAATTATACTGAACATTCAAAAAATGAGAAAGGAAAATAATAGAAGTAAAAAACTTGCTTAATTATACAGTACGTTCTAAAGGAGAAAATAAAATAATAGTAACAAAAACTTACTAAATTATGTGAATCAAATCTTATTTATTGCAACAACTTAAACTATTATGACACTTTGAATTGCACAAGAGACCCCTGCTTTTACAACTGCATTTATTTGTGGAACACTTCCTTTTGCAATGACAGCGTGTATAGCCTTGCCCACCGCTTCTCGAATTAGCTGCAGTTGCTTCTCTCAGCGAAATTTCTTGAAAAGAAATCTTATCTATGGAAAGGAGCTTTTCTTTACAAATTTCGAACTGATTACGTGTGTAAAGCTGCTTGAGGGTACCTTTTTTCATTCGCAAGTTTATAGAAGTCGGAGTCTTCTATTCCAACAACAACCGCTGACACATTTCGGTTATCTGTACGACCACGGTCGACATCAGGGACTTGTTTTCGACCTCCACCAGAGCATATATGTGATTGTCGACATACACCGGTGAGGGTCCGAATGTATAAGAATATAATGAAATATTCGATCTTTCACCGACGTATTTGGTGTTTCTTGACATTCACCGGGGAATGTCGACATTCTCTGATTTCGGTCTTTCACGGTAACATATACATTAGACTCTCGGTAATTCAAACCTTCGATAATACGAACCTCCCGCTAATTCGAATACAAGCTCTGACCCTAGAAAAACTCTTGATAGTTCGAAATGATACGTTTTGGTACTCTCAATATTTCGAAGTAAAATCTGTAGCCGGCCAGACTACAACACCCTCTATAATTCGAAGTGATCTAATAAAACTCTCAACAATTCAAACACTTGCTATCATGTAGAGTCCTGTAGCAAACAGGTTGGAGCTTAATATATTTTGTGTTATATTGTCCTGCTTGACTCCCCTGTAACGTAGCCTCTTCGATAATTCTGACAGAAGCTAAATGTTACTAAACAAACTATGCAACTTTTTCCTTGAAAATCATGTTGATGGGGACATTTTTCAAGCGTCATTTATTCTAGAAAAATCTATTGACAAAGTTAGATTGAATGTCACAAAACAAAAAAGATAACAGAATTTTTCGTTAAAAAAAAATTAACTATATACATAAATGTATTCTTTTAATACAGGACTTTTAACATCTGTTTAATATTTATACTGTGCAATATGTACTTTTAAAAATACTTTAAAATTATACATATGTATAATAGTTGTTTTATTACATATTTTCAAATTTAAATGAGTTAGAAATTTTTTTATTTTCGTGTATTTGGGGAGTTTTTTTCTACCCTTCTTGATAATTCGTAGTTTTTCATTGGTCCCTTCATCTTCGAATTATCTAGAATCGACTATATTTGTATCATTGAACTATCATTATTTATGCTACAGCGACATAATCGCTACAGTCTCCTAATGATTATGATCGCGAATTCGAGTCGGTGTCGACTCGGGTGTCATCCTGGTCACTTGACCATGGTTCAAAATTATAAGGTCCTGTCGCCCATGGCCCTCGTGTTGCTTGGTATTGCGACGTTAATATATAACTTTCGCTCGCTGTGCAGTGATTATAATTATATTCAAAGACGAATTCAAATAGTAATACTTCGCGGAAGATTACAATTCAGTTTTTAATAATTCATTGCAATCTTATTGAATTCAAAAACGGATGCTTTTGAAAAATTGGTTTGTCTTACAGATATTACTTTGGGATTTTTCTCAAGAAAAATAAAATAAACTTTTCTAAAATCTATTAAAACAATGCTTATAATGCTTCCTATATTTAGCTAACTAACCCCTTTTATTACACCACAAGGATTATAATTAACTCTAAAAAATAACTTGTATAGTAAATCATTTAATATAGCATGCACCTTCTCTACTAATGTACTAGCTGTTAACTACCCTCTTCTCTGGGTATTTCATAATGTTGTTAGGCTATATATTGTCCAAATTACTGATATCCAAGTCCTTGTGATAAAATTTCGGTTGCATTCAAAAACATTCTGTAGCCCTTGACTCTTGATTTAAAAATGTCGGGACTTGAGTTTCTGAAACGAGGTACATTTATCTTTTACGCCCTCATGATCAACCCTAATCGGCGATGGTCAATTTTCATATAAGCGCGGTTTTAGCGGTTTTCTACTCAACAAAAGAAACATGCCTGCCAAATTTCAAGTCTGTGGGTTTAATAGTTCCGAAGTTTTCGTGATAAATGACATTCTCCTCTCATGTTGAATTTGTTCTAGTTCGTACGTTTTTTGAACCTTTGAATTTAAATTTATATAAACCGTTAATGTTCATTTGTAATAACAAATAGACTATATAACACTTCTCTTTGATCAAGTTACATTTTTCTTCGTTAAACTTTATCTCAAGAATATTAATTTTATAATACATTTCTTAGAATAAATTGTTTCTACAAACATCTCACAAATTCAAATGACTCAGATATATTACTGTTGATATAAAACTAGTTTTGAGGCTTATAATGTAAAGCATTAAATTTTTTTAAATCGAGAAATCGTTGCAAAAACTCGCTTGCGTACTTATTAATTATAAAGAAAATTGAAAGTACTATAATCTATTGATTAGGTTTATGACGTATTAAAATGATTTTTTGAGGCAGCTGGTTATATATTCATGAATCATCTTTAACATCTGCAAAATGTAATCGAAATGTTTCTGTTCCATATGGACATAGAAAAAGTAATTATATTTCAGGAAAAATTGACTGCCGGAATGTTTAAAAAGAGAATTCTTTTGGTGGATTACATTTCAAAAGTTATGTTAGGGAATTGATTTATTTTTTATAAATAAAGTTTTTGAAATCGTGTACATTTCGCATATATTTTAAAGTTAACTGAGTTTTCATTGCAAGTGATTTAAACTAAACTTTTATTTTTTACCGAAGTAAAAAGAATAAGAGCAAAATTATACCGAAGAAATTTTACGCATTAGAATTTGATATTTTTCTTTATATAATTTCTAAAAGGCAATTCTTATTTTAAAAAAGTGAGACAATTTGTCTATTAAACACGAATATACGAAATTATTTAAATTATACTGAATATTTGAATGTTTTAAATAATTAAATGATTTATTATATTCAAAAAATAAAACAAGATGTTTTTGTTTTATTAGTAAATTTGATCAAGACGTTCTTGCTAATAACCAGCGAAGTATTTTAATTTTTTCAGACGATATTTATAATATTTGTTTGGATATATAATATACGTATCTCTTTTCTCAGAAATAAAAAAAAAGTTGTACTCTATATGTGTGTATATTCACGGAACGATTAGCGTTGTTTTTAGTTGGTTATTTCTCCTTAAAAATACGTGGACGAATCCCCATAACAACGTTCTGCTACATTAAATATCGAAAAATTATCTGCATACTGATATTTAATCGGAGCATTGTATCGATTGTTAAAAATCTTAGTGGGTTAAAATTGTAAGGATTTTTTTTCCTCATTTCGATGAACAATTATTCAGAAATAAACTTTAAGTTTTCATAGCTTCATTTTTGTTGAGAACAAATCTGTAAAGCTTGTTAATTTGTTCATTTTTTTAAAATCTTAATAAAATGTTAACAATCCAAAACACAACTATTTTTACCCTCTTAATCGTCATATTTGTTACGAAATACAAAACATTCTGAGGGTCATAGCTTCCACTTTTATTTTTGTTTCTTCCACTGCAGCTTTATCTGTTTCTTCCACTGCAGCTTTATCTGTCTACGAATTTTCATATAGCAAGATATATATTACTGTAATTCGTATGGAGATGAGAAAAAGATGTACAATTCGATAATTCCATGTAGTATATATTATCAAGTAGAACGATAAATAATAAAAAGCCTAAAATGCAAAGCCTGAATTTTAAAATAACATTTGAACTTTTTCAAACATGAATTGTTACAGCGGTATGTTTAAAAGATTACCAATATTTTTTGTATGAAAAAGTATTTGTAATTTATTAGTGATTGAGTAATACGGATTCACAGACTAGGAAAAACTGAAATTTTATATATGTATGTCAGAATTTTTGTAGAATATGAATCGTCAGTCTTTGCTTTATATTCTTTCAAAGAATTCTCTCTCTCTCTGTAGAAATTCTTGTCAATATATAAACTGTTTGTTTATTTTTACTTATTGAAAATCGGATATTTTTAACACGCTTTTATAAGTTTCACTTGCATGTAACGTAATCTTGGAACTCGATTTTCACCCACTTAAAAAGGTCAGATTAATTCGAAATTTTGCACACTTGTCAAGGACCGATGACAATACAATATTTTTATAATTTTGTTCCATTGTCTTCATCAGGATCGTCAGGAATCACGATAATCAGATTTGGCAACTTATTGCATATACCATTTTCAGATTTGGCGACTAATTCGATATACCATTTCCAGATTTGCGACTATTCCAGATTTAGCGACTAAAAGAAAAAGGTGTAACCCCCTACAGGGAGTGTTTTTAATTAATACACTTGCGGTTTATAAAAATAAAACAAACAAAAAATGTGCTCTGTATGTGATAAAGTGAAGGATGGGTGTACACTATCAATTTCTTACTATAATATAAACATTTTTCTGAAAATGAAAAAAAAAAAAAAAAGGCTTGTGATGTGAAAAAAATAATTTGTTTTAACTGCTAAATATTTTTTATTTTTATAAAGCAATACGTTTAGAAGTGATGATACGAATTAACATTATAGCAATACGTTTAAAAGGTGAGAATATTTGATTTTAAACTGTGTGACTTTCCGATGAGCTAGAGACTTGAAATTTGGACCATATCTCAGAAGTGGAGGACAATGCATGAAAATGTGAAAAAAGGAGGGGAAAAAACGAAAAGGAGGAATTTTATACTTTTTAGTCCGTTATAAAAAAAGGGTACCTTAATTTTTTTTAAATTCGAACACGGGGAGAATAAATACACTTCAGACCCTTTAATTAAAATCCATTGAAGAGCAAGACTTATTCCAGCAGCCACGTAATTCTGGCTCCAAATATCAAACTCAAGGATAAATTCAACAATGAATAAATGACAGTTTAAAAAACTAAAAAACACGCTTTTATTGTAAATCGAACTAAAAAATGAAAAATAAATGATAATTTTAAAAAAACTAAAGAACACGCTTTTATACTGAATCGAACTAAAAAGTTTTTTAAAAAAAATAATTCTTTATTTAAGAATAAAATGATGAACGAGAAAATTAATGTCAGTGGGGTAAAGGCGTGGGGTGCAATTTCGGAATTGAAAGAAGTTAGAAACTATAACAATTGATATATTTATAAAACACCCCACGCTGTACCCCAATGACATTAATTTTCTCGTTCATCATTTTATTCGTAAATAAAGAATTATTTTTTTACTTTTTAGTTCAATTCAGTATAAAAGCGTGTTCTTTAGTTTTTTTAAAATTATGATTTTTATTTATTGTGTAATATTTAATATGAAACAATTCTGTAATATTTAAGATGAAATTCAATAAGATTGACTTACAATTTTTTGGCTAAAAATTAATCGATTTATCGATGACAAATGGCAGGATTAATGAAAATTTTAGAAAAAATAAGTTATACGATACATAAACTATTTTAATAAATTTTCTCTATTTAAAACTGGATTTATATTTACTTCATATTTAGAATTTATAAGACTTAAATGAAAAATTTCCAGATAAAAATTAATTTATAATAATCCGAAATTCATTCTTTTTTGAATTTGAAGAGAAAGATTCTTTACCTTATATAATGCATGTAAATGAAACTACAAAATTTAAAACCTTTTTATATTTCTGTTTGAAAAAATATTCTAAGGAATTATTGTTTAACTAAACTTATCTCGGAAACTGTTCATTGTGTATGTGTGTTTCAAAATGATTGAATTATAATTGTTCTAAGCAAGTGTTATGATAGAAAAATAACTTATTTCGCAGAAAAGGTGAATATAGATAGTTTTCTTTTCTCTTTTGTAAATAAAACGACTCGCATTACTTTCCCCCTCCCCCAAAAAATAAACATTGCATATTTATTCTGACAGTTTTTGAAAACAATCCAATCTTTTCGAATTAGAGTTATTTTTGTTCGTAACTAAATAGCATTACATAAATACTGAGAAATTGCGTAATTAATCGCATATTTTTACTTTGTCTACCTCTATCAATAATTTTATATTATCATAACTTATTCTTTTTCTCAATAAAAAAAAAGTTTGGGAATATATCAAGCCTGTGTTTAACTTGAATTGATTTTATTGAACTGTGAAATGTTGGAGAATACTCCATGACATAACCCTGCAACATCTGGAATCGGTGACGTTTTCCACTTGAGTATCACTACTCATTTGTTGTGGGGTTGGCTTCCCGAAGACTTTTTGTTACGCAGTGGGTGATCAAAGATGTCTGGCGTGTTGCCTTGTGACTTCACAACGCGCATCTAGATATATTTATAGACACTGCTTTTCCAATGTCATCCATCTTCTCCGGTTCTGTTTTGCTGAAGGTACACGCCGGGGATACGTGATAAAGAAGAAAAAAATTACTCTGGAAAGAAAGGGTTTTGGGAATAGAATACTAATTCGTTTCTCTAGTGCAGATGATTTAACGTCCGATCAAGATGGCTGGGATGAAAAATCTAAATGGAAATTTAGGCAAGTGTCTTTTGTTTCCTTTTTTTGTTTCAGCAGTTTAGATCGAGTTTTCCCCCATCAGTCAGGTGCTTCGAATCACGCTTTTTATTTAAACCTGTTTTAAAAATTCTTTTATGGCCGGCCTGTGATAAAATCTATAAGTGTGGGGGAATAACTAGTTGGTTTTTTTTACTTTTTCACATTCTTATTTAACGTTTAAAAGGGTTTTTTTTTATCGATATATAATACTGATTTGAAATCGAAAGTGTGAAACTCTCTCAATGAAGAAAAATATTACGGTAAATTTTCCCAATTCGGAAAAAGACTGATAAATTTCAAAGTTTTTTTATATTGAAAGTATAGAAGGTGACTGACTACATATGGAACTATGAGTTTAAAAAAGCGTATAAATCAATTTTTTTAATTCAGTGTCAGTTGAATTAGAATATACTTACAAAACTGTTTTAAAACTATTGTTACGAGAGAAAATTATTTAAATGCCATTTTTTTGTCAATAAATGTAGAAAGAATGGCATATTTTCAAAACATTCTTTTTATAGAAAAATGATTCCATTGTATAAATATTTTCCCTTTATATAGGTAAGACTTTTCTACAGAGACGAAACTAGGATTTTTGTAAAATTCACATTTTCACAGATACGACAATTTAAATAACGGGTGTTTTGTTGTTAAAATTTCTGTACTTAGATATGTTAACATGCGAGAAAATCCATTCCTAAATTATATATTTCAAAAATCATAGTTCAACCGCGGTATAGAGGTCCGAGCTATATGTAGGCAAAATTTTATTATAAAAGCACTTTTCACGAAAGGAAATTTTTTTTTAAAAAAAAAAATGTCATTCATTCTTTGTTTTTTTGCCGGAAAAAATCGCATTTAAATATTTCTCCAGTCACAATATTCTTAAAACTATTGTATAAGTATGTTCTAATTCAACTGATACTGAATATGAAAAAAATTATCCGTTTATACGCTTTTTCAAAATCACGGTTCCAAACTTAGTCACCATAAGTTTTTGCATTAATATTAATAACGATATCGTATCTCAATTGGAACGTTCTCTAGATGAAATCTGCCTGAGATTCCTTTTTGTATTTTTCTTTAAGTGTTATTTTTAAAAATTATATTTAGAAATACTTTAATATTTTTTTATGAAATTTGTATGAAAATTGATTCTTGCTTATTAAACATATAAACCCAAGTATAAAAAATATCTTAAAATATTTAAGTTTTCAAAATACTTATATCAAAATAAATATTTTTAAATAGAGCTAATAAAATAAAATATGGTATAGACATCTTAAAAATGCTTGAAAAATCTCCGAGAACGTGCTGGAAAATTTCGTTATTCTCAGAATTGTAATTTCAATAAACATCTGTTTATGTATTTTAATGAATCGCCTACCTTCCCTACTGGTGAACTGTATAGAAAATGTTGCATGTTTGAGAAAAAATAAATTCAGTAATTAGTGTAAGGAATACAAAAACTTTAAATATTTGTGAAATTATTTATTAGGGTTTTTTCCCCGATGCTGCAACTAATTCAAAATGTATAATCCTTTTTAAAAATAACTAAGTAAAAAAATTTAAAACAAGTTCATTTTTACATTTGTGTCGTTTACTTGATTTATGACAAAGTACTCTATCCCTATTTGCGTGGAAATCGTAATTACCTCTTTTGTTGTAGTGCGTGCGGTATACATTGCATTCCTTCATTCAGATGGTACACAATTTCGAAATTTCATTTCGAGTAAATTTAAAAACGAATCAAATTACATTTTAGATATGAAAGATGGCGAGGTTTTCTTATTTTTAGCAATTAAATAATATTAATACGTACATTGAATAATTAAATATGTTCCAATTAATGTGTTCTAATTACTCCCACCACAGTCGTACTTTATTTTAAATTGACAATTTTTTGTCATTCAATTTCTGCTTCGTACAAGTAAAACATTTACATAACTATATTAACCTTTACAAGAATTTTTGCGCTTTTTGTGCAAAATAAAAATGTTGAAACAATATTCACACTAAATTTTATTTTCCTCTAAAATTTTAAAATATAGGATTTAAAACTAGTTTTTATAACTTTCAGCCACTATTTTCCGTTTATACAAATAACAAATTTAAGTAACTGTATTTTGATTTTTCAGTTTACTTTATAAAAAAAGCTTTATCGAATAACTTTTGTTATTCAAATCACTTTTGAAAAGAAAAGAAAAAGAAATTGGCTACTAAAGTTTTGTTTCTTACTGAATTCGTATGTTTTTAAAACTATCATTATGAACAGTTAATGAAAAGTTATATTTTTTATAATGAACTATTTGAATTCACAAGTCAAAATGTATATTGTCAATATGTTTAATATTTTAGTAAAGTATTTTAACTTGAGTATAAATTATTAATAAGTCTATGGAAATTTATGCATCCAAAAATTTCTTCGACAGGGAAATATGAATGGCTGAAAATATCTTATTGTTCCTTTTGGGAATACCCTTGATATACTATCTTGTTCTTATATATGTCATAAAAAAATCAAAATGCCGAAATAATCGCTGAAGTGTTTCTTTCAAAAAGTAAGAGACAGTGAAATCTGTTATCTGCGTACTTTTTTAGTAGAAAAAAAGGGGGTTTCCTTTAGATTTTCAATTTATATACATTACTAAATCAAATTGTCATTACAGGTGATATTTTTATAAATAAACGCGTATAATAATAACGCCTCACAAATATTTCATTAGGTATAAAAATGAAAATAGAAATTTATGGATTTTTTTTAAGTGAAAACTTCTTTAGCGGCGTTGGGCACTTTTTGGTAGGGGAAAATCTTATGGGTTCGCGTCACCGACATGCTCTGACTGGCGCACGTGCAGTGTGCTGTTCGCCTTAGGTACTTTTTGGATGGGTGAAATCTAGTGCGTTCGCGTCACCGACATGCTTATAGTAGTATATCTGTAGCTATACAGCTGACGTATAGTGCTGTGTATATCTTATAAGTGAAATTGAATGGATTTAGTGAAAAATTCCATGTGTATATACTGTGCATTGTTGAAATAGTGTTTTGTTTGATTAGTATTTGAATCGTTTAATTGAAGAATCATTGTGCAGTACAATAGTGAGTACTAAATAAATATTTTTAAGATAAAAAATAAATAACAGAAAATTATTTTAAATACTCGTATTTATTTTGGCGTTTGAAAATTTTATTATTTAAAATTATTTTAAATCTTCGTATTTATTCTAATGTTTGAAAATTTTGTATTATTTATTTTCTAATATTTAATCTCTGCAACGAATACCGCAATCCGGATTGTATTTCCAGTGGTTTAGACGTTTTCTTACTACCGTGGTAAAACAGACTTCTAGTTGTTCAATCATAATTTTATCGTGGATTTTGAAATTAAAAATTTCATAAAATCTAATAATTCAAGATTAATGTGTTGAAGTTTAAAATACGGTTATTGATACAAAAAACATCAAAAAAGTTCAAGTCATCGAGGGGATCTAACTTTAGAATTGAAAAGGTTACAAATCATTACACTACAAACGGTCACCAATACTTTTCTAGAATTCATCTCCAACAAGAAAGGATTATCGATATTTTCATTCAGTTGTCAAAGTTTGCATGTGCATGCAGCTCACCTAAAAAAATGATGCTGTCTTAAAAGTCAAATGTTCTGCTTTTGTCAGAAATTCGTATGAAAAACGAAGAACCACTTGATATTCCGAATTTCAACTTTGTTGTAAGTCATAAAAGACCCGAAGTTCCAGCAGCAGGCGTAGCTATTTATCACAATACTCAAGATACGTCACACTTCATTACTTCACATATGGACGTACATACTAAATTCACTAGGAGCATTGGTGTTAATGTTTCTGATATAGGCGAAAATGCGTTGCTCGTTGCGATTCCGAGAATGGGCAAAACATATTAATGGTTGCCGTTTATATTTCGCCTGGAAAATCTATGAGACATATACACCAATTTTCATTCGAAAATTTGATGATTTATACAAAAGAAGGTCCTGAAATACTCGAAAAAAGGTTTGGCGAAAAATATTATAATGTACCGATGATTTTAAGTGGAGACTTCAATATTAACTTTGCAGATGATAAAAATCCACCACTAATTGAATTTCTGAATGAAACACTTAATTTAAATATGTCCAATGATCGAAAACTCAGTACTACAAAATATAAAACGACGATTGATGCTTTTAGATAAATTTGAATCAAACATTTTCATTTCTTACTTTAGTTACCATAAGCCTATTGTATCTTTTTTAGAACAAAATAAAATAATTGAAAGTACAAAAAGTCTTAAATATATTGTTGAAATTAATGATGACAATGATGTTTACAATTAAAATAATGTTAAAAATCAAGTACATTGAAATGTAAGTCAATACAAATACTATCCATAAATAATATGATTGCATATTAATTGTTATTTCAATTTAATTGCATTAACATTTTGTCATGATCTTGTACAGCCTGTAATATATTTGAATAATAAAAAAAACCATATAAACATTTATATAATTGTTGCTTGGAGTGTAAATAGATGTGAAAATCGGATTGATATTGATAATTTTAATTCGAACATTATGAAATTTCAAATTTTAATACTAAAAGTTCCAAGTTTTCACTTCTTTCGGCAGTCTTCTGCCATTTTTTTCTATTTAAAAAAATAGTTATATTTATAGAAGTGTTTGCATAATACATAACTAGAAATTCTGTTTTTCCCAGAGAATTTCAGGAAAATTTGCGCTCTTTTAGCAATAGTTCGATTTCTCAAAAGCGGTAAGGAATTGATTGATTGAGTGATTGATAAATCACGTAGCAATCTAAAGCAACACAATTTTGAAAAGTGAATGGCAAATTACACTATGGGGAGGGGGGAACTAAGCTACAACTTGGAAGTTTTCCCATGACGAAAAGTTGTTTTTATATTAATCCAATGAGAAGAATAAAATACATTTAAGTTTTTAAATTGTCTCGCATACTAATATCGATTTTGTTTCGAACAGTCGTAAAAACCGAAATGTCAACCTTGAAAGTTAATAAGAAAAAGTTGGCCTTATAATTACAAAAGCATCAGAACACTCATAATTCAATAAGTTTTTCCAGTGAAAAGGTTTCAATAATATTTTATCAAATAAAAACTATATACAAAAATAAACTTCTATTGCAAAATTTGAACTTTTTTAATAAAACCCTGTTTAAAAAGACTCGGATGAAAAATTAATGTTAACAACATATTCTAACTACATATCGAGAGCAGTATAGTTTTAACAATAATTCATTATTGGACTTTTTTTATTCAGTTCTAATTTCCCCTTAACGGCAAATAAGGTTTTAACTTCCCATGGTAAAATTGAAATTTGTATGTGCTAAATTTTAAAAATTAAGTATATTGAGTTGATATAATGTATATGTAACCATAGCGAATTTGTATTAATTTTAATATATATCGACTCTTATAACTGTAACTGACTGTCTTATACAGCAGAAGGGCCCTCTAGCAACCACCTGTCTTCAGTAGAGACCGGGTTTTGACAGAAAGCCCTCAGTTTAACTGAAAAAGGTTTACAAATTTTAGAAATGCAAAGACGAGCGTATTCTTTTCTGAAAAACAAGGAATAAAAAAGTTATTAACATGCTACGAGGAAAATTTGCGGGAGAAAATAAAATCTTTGTGTGAGCCTGCAGACTACTTTGTCAGATTTTATGAAGCCTTCTATATCAAAATAACTTTGATTTACGATCGTGTATTTGTGTTATCTAAGATTTTATTAAGCACTTTTTTTTCGTCTCCGTCCCAACTAAAAGTAATTTAACTGTATTTATTTGTGAAATTATACCCTGACTTACGCGGTTATCACTCAGTCCCACCTATCGCGCAAGTTCAGGGTATTACTGTATTTAGTTTAATTTTTAACGTGTATGTTGTACAAGTATTTCCCCCCTCCCGTCCCTTCTATCTATATACCTTATTTAAATTTGTTTCCTAAATATTTGAAATGAAACGACCAACAATATATGTCGCCAGTAGTCCTCGCATTGATTTAGAGCAGGGGTGGCCAACCCGAGGCACGCCTGCCACATTGTGGCACGGTTAAGGTATCCGACTGGTTGCGACAACTTTTTTTTAAAAAATGGAGATATGTGGACTTTTTTGTTGTTTTTAGATTCTTGAAGTGAAACTTCTTTGCGGACGGGAGTGAATGGGAAATTTACCCAGTTTGGTGTAACAGTGAAAAAGCGAACGGTAGTAGTGATTTCCCCCATTCCCCTGAAACGTCGCCATAGTGAGGAGATGGCGAGCGGTAGACCACGTGACTTGCGTCATATCCGTGAAAAAAGTTGGACGATTGCTAAGGGGGAATTGTGCATCAAAAGTATATTTTGCTGCAAAAGTATATTCGAGTAAAACGCGTTTTAAAGTGTGGCATCTTGCTGAAAGTAACTTTATTAAAACATCTGCTTTTATTAAAACACTTGTAGTTTTTGTTTTAGTGAACGGAAAATGATAAATTTTGTATTTTTGTACAGCTAATAAGATGGCCTATGAAATAGTCATAAGAAAATTTGTCAATTTTTGGCAAAATTCACAATTTTAGGGTAGTCGGATATCTTAAGTTGTAAGAGCGGCACGCGAAGAATTGAAAAATTTCAAAAAATAATAAATCATTTTTTTAGTGTTGTATTGAAAGGTGGTTGTCTCAGACAAAACAAAACATAAAAATTTATTTTAAATACACTTAATTAAATTACAATAGAACATTATAACGTTGACAACACTCCTTCATTGTTGTGTGTGTTGGTTTTCCAAAGGAAGTGCATTCGTGAGATTCTGAAATTTGAGGAAGCGTGTTTTAAAATATCTGGAAGAAAGAATGAAGTGCCCAGTGAGGGCTTGCTTCTCAAGAATGAAGATAGGCTTTGAGATTTAGCTTTTCTTACCGATATATCGTCTTTTTTTTAACACACTTTTGCTTTTATGTCTCGATTTTGGAGAAAAAAGATAAAATGATGCTCACTTAAAACAACTCAATTTTGTTGGCATCTTCGAGAACTAATCCTAATGTAGATGACTCACAATGAGTGAAAAATCACATTAAAAAGTACTGATTGTTTAATAAGAATTAAATTTTTCTGGTTACTCATTTTTTTTATACCTAACCTAACTGAACGAAACTGAAAAAAAATATAACAATAAAACTGAGTTCGTATATTTGTCTTATTTATTATATTTTTAAATTTCCACTACTTAGACTTGAGTAAAATATGTGCTGCTTTCGTAAAAAATCCATAATAACCCTATAAGTAACATTTCCCCCTTTCCTTTACACAGTCTTTTGTTAATTGGAAAAGTTTGAAGTGGCACGCATATAAATTTTTTCATCGGATAGTAGCACTCTTCCCAAAAAGGTTGGCCACCCCTGATTTAGAAAGTGATGTTGACAAAAATCAAATCAAATTTTTTTTAGAATGTAAATTCCCAAACCTGTAAACAAATGCCCAGACATCATGTAAATAAATGAAATCCATTTCAATCCATTATTTTATTTTTTTCATCCACTAGTTTTTTTTTTTACCTTGATTTTCAGTAATCGCAACGAAGTTACGTAATTTGTGTAACGATTGCTGTAGAAGAAGATATACTTGACAGTTTTATCATTCGTAAGCAAACAGTTCAAAAACCTTATTCAAGGTAAGTCGAAAATGATTTTCACACAGAAAAAAAATTTTATACATTTCGACATCACTTTTTTTCATTTAAAGTAATTAAAGAAATACTGATTTTTTTATAAAAAAAATCCAGAATGTGTGAATTTTTTTCTTCATACTTTACTTTTTCTTACAGTAGGAATTGTTCAACAGGATTTTAAAAAAAAAAACATACGTTCATTCCTTAAATGTAAATAGTTCTATTTTTTAATTTTTTAAATAAAAATTGTCTCTAAATATAATTTGTAAGTGTATATTCATTACACATTTCCATAAGATAAAAATATCAAGAGGGGGAAAAAACTGTGAATTTCTTCTGTTTCTGAAATTTATACTTAGAACTATTTAACAAACTCTGACGCAGAATTCTAGCTTATTCAATACTTTTGTCTTTTTTATATCTGATTTCGAAAGTACGCACAGCTGACTCCGAACTAACACCTTTTTCTCCTTGTACAATGTCGGTGGGAGCAATTGCTTTGATTCAAGGGCTACATTGTGGATGCAGAGGATACTGTACGGAAACACCCTTTTAAAATGATTGTATTCATTAGTTAATTTTGCATCTCAGAAAAGGTATAAATTGTACCATAAAAATTGATAGATAAAATAGCGGCAATTTTATGCAATTAATTGATTGTGCTAATTTCATATCATATATAGCTGCAAGTACATTTAATTTTGGAATCAGTTTAATAAGTCGAATACATCCAATCGCAATTTTCTACAATTTCTTTGAAACTATATGAGAGAGATTGAGCATGTTGAAATTCTCATCGTAGCTTCTAGTTAATGTCAACCAACTTGCATTTATATTTACTCTTGATTTTCTTGCAAGAAAAACTTTGCTCACAAATATATTAACCCAAATATAACGAACGTATTTTGTCTTTTTTTTCTGGCTGTCTTGGCGGGTCGCTGTTTCCCCATCCTTGTACTTTGTCAACATAGGGCTTAGAGCAGCGATACTCAACCTGCGGTCCACCGGGCCTTTTTAAGTAGCCCGGTCATGGTCCATTGCTATGAGAAATTCATTTATTAATGAAAATTTGGTGGGAAATTCTTTGTTAAAAAATGAAATATATCAATTTTGCCTTTTGCTGTTGATGTCGTATTGGGTGCGAATTGATATTTTTTCTTATTGGTGATAATAGACAACATTGGAGTAGCGACCATTTTATGAGTGGAACGAATTTTTAACTATCTTTCATATCTTGCAAGTGAAAAATATTCGAAGAAAATAGATTGTTTCAAGATTTGTAAAGTTGACTATTTTGTAGTGAAAAACAAGCATAGTTCCGTAATTGTTTGATTCGTCACGAAAACGCATTTCAAAAATACCAATGAACATGAATCGTTCAATGACACTTTTCCTCGAAGATCTCTTTCAAGAGATGCTATAAATAGGCTTTCTTGAATAATCTTTACAACAGCAACAAAGTGTTTTGTCAATGGTAGTGTCATAGCGATAACAAAGACACCCTATGAAATTTGTTATCATTGGATAATCATATGAAATCGTTTACTGATGCAGAAAGTGATTCTTAAATGGGGGGCTTCCAATTTGGAAAAATTCAGTGACAAAGATAAAAATATATAAAAAATAAAAAAGAAAAATAAGAGTTCTAATATTTTAATTAATTTCGACATTTTAAACTTTCTATGTTATCTTGGTAAACAAGGATCCCCCCTCATATTGCGGGGGTCTCTCTCGTTTGGTCTTTATGGTGCATTTGTTTTGGATAATTTTATTATTTTTTGTTAATTTTTAAGAAATTTGGAATTGTATAAAATGTATGATTTTTTTTACAATAAAGACTGGACGTGAGGGTGGTTGTTTTCCGAGGGATCGGATAGTTGCTCTAAACCCTCTTCGGGTGAGCTTGATTCCTTTGGGCATTCATCATTAGCAGCTAATAGCTTTCCTATTGCTTTATAGTGCGACGTTAATAACACCCTACAAGTTTTTCATCATACAGTTACTTTTTCAATTCCCGATCATAAATACTTTTTCCGATTCCTATTATTAATTCTCTCTCTCTCTCTCATATACATGTATAATATATATATAACATTTTCAAATTAATAAAAAAAAAAAAAAAAAAAAAAAAAATAAACAATATAAAATAAAATGATGTCAATACAGTTTTTTCAAATATTAATTCATTAAATTTAATTTATGAATAAATAGTAACAAACAAAAAATAATAGTCCAACGCCGTATACAGAAAAGAAAATGGAAAATTGTGGAGAAAATTGCTTTCTATTTTGCCATTTAATATTGTGATTCTGTCATATGTATATACATATTTATATTAAATATAATTATTTAATACGAAATGTAACTAAAATAAAAATTTTCTTTGTTAATCTAAGCAGGAATTGACTTCAAAAACAAATTTTTTTATATATATTACTTGTTGAATTCCCGCGTAAGTACTTTAAGAAAGATGTTGAATTGAAGATTTTAATAAAGTTCTTTTTTGTGTTGTAAGCCTATAACATTTATTAGAATCAAACTGAACATGAAAAATGAATCGTTTCATTGACAATCAATTAAAACCATTACGGCAAAACATAATAGAACAGCAGGAAAGAAAAGGATTTTTCATACTTCTTGATATTTGCATAGACCCAGAGCTTAGTTTTTGAATTTTTTAATTTAATTTGTAAACGTATATTTGCAATTTTTTTTCTTTAGAATTGCTTATTTTATATCATTTATATTCTCATTTATTCCAGATCAATAAGAAATCCATTAAAAGCTTACCTAATTAGTTGCCACTCTTTGAAAAACTTTTTTTTGTAAAAAAAAAAGTTATCGTCTGCATTTACAGAACAAGTAATTAAATATTTCTTCAAATCCTCAAAAAAAATCTGAAAAACCTTCTTTGATATGTAAATGAATATATTTTTAATATTTTTTTAAATCTTGGGAAACGTATATTAAGTCTAATCCTCTTTTGAGTTGCTAAATAAAGAAAGAATAGTATTTTTTTCATTCCATTGTGTTTAATCTAAAACTCGCGAATAAAATTTTTTTGAAGTTCTCCCTTTCATTGAATTTTTTATGCATCACTGCGTGAATAAAGAAAATAAACTATATATAGAGAGAGCTCGCTTTTTTGACATTTGACATTTTAGGTATCCTTTTGTGAGAAAATGAACAAATATTTACACACATTTGTTCAAACTGTATTGACACGTTTTTTGGCATTTAACAGCAAAAAATATCCATTAAGATTTAAGAAATTAGCTTCAATATATTTTCTAGTATAGCACTGTTTCATAATATCAAATTAAATATACATCCAAAACGCTTTAAAATGAATAAAATTAACTCCTGTAAGTATTCTGTCATTCAAATGTACAGTTAATAGTAACGAAATATGCAAGTAACAATACATTCAATTTTAGTTCAATGTTTCTTAAGTAAAAATTTCATTCTGCGTTTCTTTCTTGAAAATATTTTGTTTTATTCGTCCATCGAAAAGGTTTTCAAATGAATTTTTGAAAGAAATGCGATATTTTCGTACAAATTTTTTTTTCTTCTGTGTAGAGCAGAATTTAAATTTGAGAAACACAAAAATTTCAAATGCATAAAAGCAATTGTATAACAAGGAAAAATAAGGTTGGTATTTAAGAATCATTTTTCAGATAAAATTTCAATATCCTTTTCTAATTCTATACTTTTTTAAAACTATTGTTTTATTTACATTTAGAATATTTACGAGTTCGCACTGAACTAAGGCATTTTTGATAAAAACTCAATTATCATACCAAACTGAAAATATTATACATCTGTTTTACAATAAGCATTAAAAGTACTTTAGAATAACCTTTTTCTTTTACCTCAATGTTTCTTCATATATTAATTTATTTCATAAGATTCAAATGTATTGAAATAAAATTGATTGTGGGCATCACATTCTTGCGTAACAAGTATTTGCTTAAAATTATTTGAATGAAAATTATACGTAATTTTCTGGCTCGAAAACAAGTGGCTAGTAGAACTTTGTGCCACTTTGTAAAAAACAGTAGTTTGATGCGGTTGATCTGCGTCGCGGCTCATTCTTCAAGTTGGTTTTCTTTGAAAGAGTAGGGCTCTGATGTATGTCATCCTTGTTACTTCATTGTAGTTTAAAATTACGAGTTCCTGCCGAACTGTTCTTGAGTTGTTTCTATTGCATCGCAAATAAACCATCAGAGTTGGGTTACTTTTGCTATTATATCAGTAAAATCTAACATTACTTAATTCAAAAATTTCAGTAATAAATCGTAACTTTTTTAAAAATTTTGCTGCAAGTACTGTGGAAATAAAACTAGAGTTTTTGAACAATTTTCCATAGAAAAATCAGTTTTTAACAGCATGAATTGCATTCGTGATTTTTATGCGATTTCCGCGCGTCGCTCTTCTCTATTTCAAAAACAAAACATTTCCTGTATCAAAATTTGCCGAATTCCTTATATTAATTATCTTCGGATTACTTCCTTGGAAATGCCGTAGAATTAAATTTGTAACGGATTGTGATATTATTTTGTAATTTATCATTCATTTCAATTTAGATTTTGCAGAATATTTTGATGAGAAAATAAATATAATTGCAAACCAATTAATGTTTTTATTTAAAATAATAAATCCACATTTAAAATTATTTAAATCTTAGAGCTTTCCAGTATTCTAAATTTTCCAAAATCGTTTGTAGAATTTCTTGAGGGAAAAAGATTCTGTATTTTAAATATTTTTAGTTAGTATGATTAATGGCTTAGAAATAAATAATATATTCCAAAAATAATTTTTCTTCAAGTTCGGTTCAAAACATTTTTGAAAATAAATTTGAAGATCGAATGCGAAGATAACTTGTATTAAATTTGTTTATATTAAATTAACTTTTTAAATAAAAATTTTAAAATGCATTATTTACTTCTTTAAATATATAAAGAGTAATTTATTTTTAAATGTCTTATTTTGGGGGGAAAAGACAGAATACTAAAATTATGAAGTCTAATGCAACACTAACCGTCATACCGTAATTTTATTTTTTTAATTTTTATCATTTTGCGGTTCTTGTTCAATATTTGAATTCTAATCAAGTTTCAACAGTCTTACAGCTAAACTACTATCTTAAAACGAGATTTTAATATTTCCAACGATTTTGCCTATCTAACTCACGAAAGATAATAAAATTGACACAAATCTCTATACTCTATATAGTACTATCAATTTAGCCGCTACATTTTATTCTTTAAACGCTAGAAGAACAAATTCGAGCCGTTAGAGTCGAGTTGAGCTGTACAGTGGCTACTGTCTTGCAGAATACAAATATATATCTTTCACGTTGCATATCTAACAAAAACATATTCCTATATAATACAATTCTGACACTTTCATTGCTCTTGAACAAAAATATTCTCATTTTTTGCTTCACAATTGTTTTTATATCAAATATCAAGTCACGTAAATCCTTCATATGAAAAAAGGCTAAATTTTAGTAAAATTTAATTTCTTTTTAAAGTTATACATAAAAGTCGAATTCCTTTCACCGCCTGTAAAGTTCCATTGCTCTATTTCCAATAACCTCGAATAAACAAAAATAACATCTTTATCGCTGATTATCTTTGCGAAAAAAAAAGAACAAATTAATCATTTTAAATATCAGTTCATTCTTATCTTTAGAAAAGCAGATAAAGATGCTTCTTGTCTCTTTAATAGATAGGTGAATGAGTGTTGGGGATTTAAATTTGCTTTGTTCAAAGTTCATCTTTCAATGTAATGATAAAAAAAATTCGTGGAAGCACAAAATAAGTAAGATAAAAATACCATGTTTTTTGCTTTGAGCCAATTTTGCAATTGAATATCACTTCCTTTTGACATTACAAAAGTAAGTTCTATCTTTAATTATTTTTTATATTTTAATTAATGTTTAGCTGTTTATTTTTAATTGATATCTCTTACGCTATAAATTTACAAATATTTTACAATGAAATAATTATCTTAAGTTTTAACTACTTTTAAGTCTTGATTTGTTTCTCAAAAATTGACATCAAGTTTGAATAATTGCATTAACACTAGATAAAAAGCACGCTCTGAGTGTCGAAAATGTTATTGATGTGTATTAAATAAACTGAACATTTTCTTAAGAAATGTCATGCTTATTTGTTATATTTAAGCTCAATTGAAAAAAATTGATTTAAAGGTGATTGTTCTAAAGTGAAAGACTTTAAATCAGTTTTGCAACTTTTCATGCAATAAAAGCTCGATTTTCCCATTTTCATTTGTTATTTTTTTTCTATTTTAAAACTCTCTACTTTTCTCCTTGCATTACTTTTCTTTAAGAAAAGTTTAGAACAAAATCTTTTTATATGAATATTGTAAAACTAGTTTCATTACATAATTCTACATTTTGTATAGTAAATATATTATTTCTCTTTCCATTACATTTTTTGTTCTGCTTTTATTTTATACTAGCCGTTACCCAACCACTTTACTGGAAATTCCGTATGTATATTCCGTATATTGACTATATATTGTTTTTAAGTAGTTTTGATACCCAAGTCCTAACATTAAGATTTCGATTGTTCTCAAAAACATTCTTAAGCGCACGCCTCTTGATTTAAAAAAAGGTCAGAAATTGAATTTCTAAAATGGGAGTGTATTTATTTTGTACACCCCAGTAATTCCCCTCTCGTTTTGAATTGTTTTCCGTTAAACCAGTTCTAAGAAAATTTCCACTCATCAAAAGAAACATGTCTGCCAAATTTTAAATCTGTCGAATAGTTTTGGAAATCTCTTGATAAGTAAATGTGAGTCACTTTTTTTTCACTACATATAAATTTGAACAAGATTTGTTTATTACAAATATCTTCAACTCTTGGCACATATGGTTCAATTTAGAAAAAAAAATAACAAAGATTATGTGTGTATCTATGTAAAATAACAGATACACATAAATTTTAAAGAAAACGGAATCTATTCATTTTATTTTACGAATGGACAACTACATCACTGTTCACCTCAAGAACGGTCATTGTACTGGTGAAACATAGATCACAGAAATATTAATGTTCAACAGCACAGACATTTATTCTCATCACAATACTTTATATAAAATGAAATAACTGGCGTTGACTGACTTTCTCGATTAAATTATGTTTAAATAATTTTTATTAGAATTTTCTATGAACCGGATCTTTTGCTCCGTTGACTAAAGATGGTTCCAGAAAATACGAAAATCAAACCTCGAATTTCTGGACTTTTTTAGTTGCTGCGGAAGCTGAGGGGTCATGGTCGCGGCCATGGCCACCATTATCATAGAGTAACCCATTCGAGTCCCAAAAACCTGACTTGTAGACAAGATATATATATTCAATCTGTCTTGGCTCAAAATCATCACTTGGCGTGGAATGGAAGTTTGGAGAGTGGGGTACCAGCTTAGGTGTGATCTCGTCTCTTGACAGAGGTGCAAACTTACGAGGTCCATCGTCAATAGTCCTCATACTGCAAAGAAAAGTAAAGTTAATAAACAATCTACTTTATTTAGTTTCTTTAACCTGATTATTTTTTAAATATTTTATCATGAATATTTAAATTGCTAAAATGGAACCCTCCGAAAGAGTTTCCCCTCATGGACGTCCTCAAATTTTTTATAGATCCCAGTTTGGGAAACGCTGATCCAGAAAAATGTAATTTGAAACTAGTATTTTGAAATAAATTAATGTTAAATGGTTACTAGTAAAAGAAGGAAAATTGTTCAAATAAAAATGGGAATAAGAATAGTGTGATTAAAAGTTATAAATATAAATCTAACTCTTAAGTGGTTTTTGTAATCGAATATATTAACCAAACGAAACTCAGTGACGCAACAGCCCATGAGAGCCAAGGACACTGTGCCCATCTCAGTTTTCATGACCTTGGGCGCTGAGGTGCATGAGCAGATGTTCCGATCAGGTGGTCAGTTAAACACGAAACCCCCAGCGTTTAGTTCCTAAGCAAGCTTAATACTCTTTTATCGACCCACTGAGTCGCCCATCCTGTATAGTGGTTAGGGACGCTGACTGCTGTGCCGTAGGGCATGGGTTCGCATCCCGGAGATTTGTAAATGTATAGTGCCTTCGCGGCATGGGGGTACTCTAAATAGCCGTCGAGCCGAAAGTCCTCTCGTGAGGTTGGGGGAAAGAGAAGAGAGGTGGGAGGCTCCTGACTTCTCCCAGGGTGTTCTCCCTCAAAATTGGGGTGAAACCGAGCCAAATCGTACTGTCACCTGCTTGGTGCTCAAAGCTACTGGCTATCGAAGGCATACAATCTAGCCCAATGCCATGATGAATTTCGTGGGCTTTGATCTAAGTACGTAAGAAAGGGGACATTAGTAACAACAACATCGACCCACTGAAGGCATGGAAGGTTGAGTCAACCTTGCCTAACTGGGGTTCGAATCCCGGACCTGTGCGGGAAAGCGTGATACGCTACCACTCAGCCACTAGGCTTCAATCAAATATATTAGATTGTTTAAAAATGTAATTTTTCCCTGAGATACAGTTCCTTGTTTAAGATCATTTGAATTTTCAAAAATGATTAAAAAACATAAAATGTTTCTAGATATGGGACAAAATTTAATTTTTAGACTTAAATTCATCGACATTTTAGAAAGTTACGATAGCGAAGAGTTTAAAAAAATTCAGCTCTTTTAGGTTGAAGAATAAAAAATAATTGTTACAAGGCCATTATTAAATATAACAAAATAGTTTCTGTATTAATTTTTCCTTATTTAAAAATTTTGATTGCTTGAATCTATCTGTAAGCTAAGTGGTAATGTTTCACGCTTCCGTGCCACAGGTCTAGGGTTCAAATCCTAGGCTAGGAAAGGTCAGCCCAGAGTTTCAGCCCTTCATTGGGTCGATAAATGAGTATCAGGCTTGCTTGGGAGTTAAACACTGGGCGTCTCACGTCAGGCTGACCACCTGACCGGAGCATCTGTTCATGCACCTCAGCGCCCAAGCTCACGTGTATTGAGATGGGCATAGTAGGTCTTGACCCTCATGAGCTGCTGTTGCGCCACTGGGTTTAGTTTAGTTTGAATCTGACTAAGAAACTACATGAATTATAAAATTGTTAAAAATAAATGGTTCTGTTTTAGACAACCCAAGAAGTCAAAAGTCAATCGGTGGAAAAATTACTCTCACTCAGCCAATGTTGTTCATTATATGAAAAAACTCTTTATATAACAGTCAAGACAAAAGCTCAACTTTTTTTTTGTTGAATATCCCGGATTTGAATCATACTTAGCATGCGCATCACAATTCAGGATCAGTTTTTCTTTATATTAGTGACCTTCATTCGCTGAGAGGCACGTGTATCTCAGAATTTATTGTAAACCATGAACTCTCAAGTCATCAATCATTAGTTGCCTTTTACTTCGACTACTGTACGTCCACTACAATTCGCAAAAATTATTCTAAACCTGGAAAATTTGCTTTTGAAAATTACAAAACTATTTACAGTTTCTTCTCTCCTAGAAGTTCCAATTTTATTTCAACAGCAGGTTTAAATTAAAAGATATTTCTTTTCTTTCCGTATTTTTTCCTAGCATTAAAAACAGTTTTAAATATGAACTATTATTTCATAAATTTTTTCAACTAATGTGTAAACTTGTATTATAATTTTAAAGTAAAATATAGAAGATATATTTCGGAAAAAAAAAACATTAAATATACAGTGAAAATTGTTTAACACTAAACTGAGGAGGCTGAAATATTTTTTCTTGTAAAAGGATATTGCTACAAAAATTTCAAAAATAAAACGTACGTTCAACAAAATTAAGTTTATTAAAGTACATTTTCTTAAAATAGATGTGTATACATGCATGTTTTTAAATGAAAATCAATAAAACAAGAACATTCACAAGAACTTAATCAAATTTAATACAGAATTCTCAAGTTTTTTGAAAAACAAAACATTTATTGAGTTTCGGAAGATAATCTGATTTTTCTTTGTATTGTCTTTTTTAGCATCAAATGGTCAACAAATTGTTCGATGTCATCCATTTTGTTATTCATTTCACCATTGGAATGTGCGTCTAAATAACTGCGCATACTTTTCATGATGTTCCTCACTTCGGACCACAGGGGAACAGAGGAGCTGCATGATTCATTTCATTTTCATCTTCGGAATCTGCAGCGATATTTTTTACGCTTTGAACAAACTCCGAAATGTCTTCCATAATTGGTGTTGCACACCCATTATCATCTACTGCCACGAATTCTTTCGATGATGCAACAGGACAGTCTAATAATACAGAAACTTTCCCAAACATTTCATTAAGTGTCGGCTCAGATTCAATATTCTCTTTCTCCAAAAGGAAAATCCTTTCGTGTTGAACCATTTTCGTTTCGTGTTAAGAGAAAAAAATGCATTAAAATACATAATAGTTTGTCTGGGCCGTTGTATTGCCTCGTGTTAACCCATATTTCGTCTTAAGCGTTTCTGCGTTAGACATATTTTACTGTATTAAATATTGTACTGTGTGTATGCCTGTAGGTGTCTGGTACGAATAAAAAAAGTGGTTTTTAAAAAAAAAAACCATAAAAAACCACTTTTTTCATTTGTACCAAAAATAACTTATAAACATT
The DNA here is from genome assembly GCA_019973975.1 of Trichonephila clavata. NCBI lineage: Eukaryota > Metazoa > Arthropoda > Arachnida > Araneae > Nephilidae > Trichonephila > Trichonephila clavata. The sequence goes on along the minus strand of BMAO01011187.1, from coordinate 28,448 downwards.
TCAAAAAGTAGAAATACTTCCTTACACATCCCGTCAACGACTTAATTCTGCAGAATTAACTTTTGGAAACTCATTTTGATTTCATTGGCAATTCACGGATGATTTTCCCAATAAAAATTTTTTTTGTATCTTTTGTTACAGCCGCGGTAGCCTAGTAGTTTAGGTCACGAACTCGTGCTCGGCATGTCGCGAGTTCGAGTTTTGGTGTGCCACCAAAGATGTCGCCCTGTAAAATGACAAACGCACGTTAAATCTATCGAAGCTCAAAATCTGTTCATTAGCTTGGTGTGGAAGTTTAGAGTGGGGATGCCAGCTGAGGTGTCATGCTTTTCACTTGACCGAGACTCAAAACTACTCCAAAAGCTCTCGTGGTCTAGGCCCCGGATTTGTGGCTAGCGAGTCATGAGTTCGAGTCCTATTGCCGCTCTAGACCCGCTGTGTGAAGGGGCGGCTGCACGTTAAATTTGCCGAGGCTCCAAGTCCCTGTTGGTGTGATGAGGAAGTAAGGAGAGTAGGAGTGCCAGCTCAGAGGTGCCGTCCTTATCACTTGACCACAGCTCAAAATTACGAGGCCCGCCGCCAACAGCCCTTATGCAGCTGTATAGTGCGCCGCTAATATATTTCGTCTATTCGTGAAATAAAATTTTATTTTCTCTAATTAGAATCTGATCTCTGAAATTCAGAAGTGTTCAGTGCCCCTATGAGGCAATTTTGTTCGCAAATTGTCAAAAGCAAAGAGGTCTCTTCCTGGTTTTAACAATGTCATTTTCTCATTTTAAATCGTGAGTGAATTTTCAGTTACTTACCCTTTCTTCGCTGTTTGCTTACATTTTCCTTATTAGCATGGATTTCTACCGATAATGGTGGACTTTATTCTGACCTCAATAAAAACACAACTGCACCAGCGATTTCAGCAAATTACTTTACGCTCTATTGGTTGAAGTTCGCTCAACTGAAATGCAACCAACAACCTATTTATTTCTCTTCATTTTCCTCCCTCATAAACTGGATTGTAGTAAGGTATAACGAACAAAAAAAGTACTTCAGAAAATATAAGTATAGTGACCCATTATGCCCTTGACCGCAGTTACCTTGACACTAAGTGTAGGCAAGTTTTGAAAAGAAGCGACAAAAAAATACCTAATATCAGGTTCTCTTATGTAAAATAGCGAAACGGCTCATGAATTTTTTTCCGGTGAATTTAAACTGATGGCTTTTTATGTAACGTATTTTTATATAACAGTAAAAGTTATTTTCATAGGTTTTTGCGAAATTTTGTGAGCCTTTGGAAATAAGAAATGGCTCAGTTTCTGTAAAGTACGTTCTAAAACAAAAACTCAATTTTTAACACAATTTAGATCTTAACAAAGACATTTAATAATGTATTAAGATAAACGGTTAACGGTATCGGAATATGATTTATCATTAATGATTGTGTCGTGATATTACCGAACTGATTATTAAATGAGAAAAGCATTTTAAAAAAACTTCTGTAAAACATTTAGGCGGATTCATCATAAGTTGCGTAATATAAGTTTGAGGGTAACAGATCAATACGTAACTTTAAAAACATATAGCAAAAGGGCTTTTTAGTAATAAACGTTGATTATTAATTATATGGGATCTATCTTTTTAAAATATAAATTTACTCTTTGGTTAGTTAAAATAATCTTTCAATATTCGATGTATTCATATTTAAAAATGCACTTAAAATATATATTTAAAATGGAAATATGCAAAGTAAATTTTCTTATTGAAATTCTTTTGCTTTTTAAAAAACAGCAAACTTCAACATTTGTTATATTTCGAATAAGGTTTAGATAGGAAAACTAAGATGCTTTAAATTCTTGAAGCTTTTGAAAGTTTTTTGGATTTAACGGAACACGCACGATTATAACAGTTGCGTAGTTTTAGAGAAGAAAAAAATATTTCTTGCTCAGTCGTTTTACTTAAAATTAACTGTTCTTTGTTTATCCGGAAGAGAAAGTACGAATTTAGTTTCATCTAATGACTCTAACTTTTCTGAAGCATATCTTTTAGGAAGTATCAATTCAGTTCCAGGAGAAGCAAGATTATTTCATTCGAATTATTCCAAATACAACTCATCTCGTGATCATGTCATCAAATATTTGTTGATGAAAACTGAATTATTTGAATTTAAGATGGCCATTCTAGATCTTCAAAGAATTTAAAATTAATGGACCAGAATACATTGAGATTTGTATAAATGGAGAATGCATCTTGTATATCAAAAAATGTATATATTAGAACATGGTTGGGAGTTATAATATCCATCACACCAATAGCTTTTCTGGGGAATCGATAAAAAAATTAATAATTTAAAAGTGTACACAAAAATTGAATCTTTACTCAGTGTTTCCTTTCATAGAGCTTCGGTTTTAAATAATTCAATTAATACTTAGTTTAATTCAATTATAATATTTTATTTATTTTATAGTACCTAATGATAGTTAAATCTATCGGATTAAAAAAAGCTTTAAGTTATTTACCACGTTATGTTGAGAACGAAGTCGGTCATTGATTGCGAGCATTAATTTTTTTTACGAATGTTCTTAAAATTACTTTAAAAATGAAAATAAGATTCTTTCCCTGTGAGTGTTAAGGCAAAGAATATGAACGAAGACTTTTTTAAATATATCCGTTTTAACTTAATTAAAATCAATTCCTTATTAAAGAATAAGTAAAATTTAATCGTATCAATCAGATACTTTCAATTTTTATAAAATCGGCAATTTCTATGATTTAAAAAAATTAATCATTTTTCTATTTGAAAGTTTATTATTTTTAGTTTATCTATGGGCAGCTAATTAAAATTAGACACTTGTTTTACGCCGAATCATTTTCCATCGTATCTATCATTAAAAAGCAAAAGTTATCTTAAGAACGCTTAAAAACAAGACTTCAGCTTTTTCTCGAATATTTTTAAAAATAAAAAAAAATTAGATAATCTAAATTATTTCCGGATAAATCTAGAATTTTGCTCAACTTTCAATAGCGATAGATTAGATAAATAATACAGATATTTTTATGTGTGGTTAAAATCAGTTAGTTCCTTTTCCTTTCCCATTTTTTCACTGATAATTTTGAGTGGCACGTGACTCTACACTAGGTATACACTTCTAAAAGTCTTATCTTGTGTTGTGTCATCGAAAAAAACAATGACACGACCTCTGCAGCACGTGCAGGTTAAGATAGATTAAATTTTCCGATTAGGTACAAAAGAACCTACAACTAATACTGATAATGTAAAATTTTATATTAAATTGAACTTATTGATAAGCTGATTAGATAAGATATGGATTTGCACGTTTTTAACGTTTAAAACTGTAATCCTTTATTTTTGTGAGTACTTTTTCATCCTGATCTTGTTTTTGAAATGAATCTCTTGTTTTGCGCAGTTCAAAAAGTATTTTAAACTCTATCGGAAATATAGTAGAATATCTATATCGTAATAAAAATGTATTAACTGTATCACACCGTTATTTGAATTTTGACTGGGTCTTTATATCTACACTCAACCAAACCCTACACACGGACTACAAAAAGATTTTATTCAGCTTTGATAGCATTGTTACAGGTAAGCTTTTCAATTTTTTTTCCGATATTGAATAATAGGAATAATCATAAAGTGGCATAATTTTAAAAGTGTATTAATTGAAAAAAAAGCATTGCTTCTGTTGCTTAAGGGTTGAATTTCTTCCGTTGAACTATTATCCCAAAAATCGAATATTTTAGTAGCTGTGTTGAAAATTTCGCTCTCCCCACCTAAAAAAAAGCTGCCAAAATAACTTTAACAAGTACACATAGGAGGCATTAAGTATTGTTTCCCTAGTTAGAATTTATTGTAAAATTGCCACAAATTTTATAAATTTATTTTTTCTTTACACTTTAAAGTTTTTCGAGTAAATTAATAAATTAAAAAGCTAAAATAATAAACAAGTAAAACCTGGAAAAAGTTATGTAAAAACAGAATCTTCAAAATGTGAAATTTATCCGTGAACATCGCAAGGTATTAAAATTGAATTCAATCACAAGAAGCCACATCTTTATCAAAATACTCGAATTCAATTAAGAAAATAAAAATATTTTTATTTAAAAAATTTCGAGTTAAGGAAATCAATTTTTCCATATCCGATATCAGCAGTTCTTTCCAACTTTTAGTTAGTGTACCCTGTAATGACAAAAAAAAAAAAAAAAAAAAAAAAAAAACTCGGAAAAAGAGTCTAAATACTTAACTTTAAAAAAACCCACTAATGCGGGATAATTATTTAGTGAAACTTTTCAAAGATATTTTTATTATATATAAATATCCCTTCATACCGCATTTTTTAAAAGTATGTTAAGAATTCATATGGAACAGGGCCGTTTTTAACTTCTCCGGCGCCCTAGGCACTTTAAATTATTACGCCCCCCCCCTATTTCTAGAGCATCCCCTTCCTTCAGTTCTTACCTTACCAGTTTTGGTTCGGGACGGTTCTTTGTGGTTCTTGCTCTTTTCCCTTCTTTGTTGTTCTTTGGAGAGTCTTTCCATTATCCTCTACTTATACATAAATCCGCCGTGTCACAGACTGGTAACCGGCAGCCGTAAGGAACGAATAGTGGCATGTGTGATTTGACCGCTCTTGTTCATTTCTTACCTTTCAGCATTAAGGACCACCCTCCCGCCCTTTTGTAAATTAGTACAGCAATTACAGTATAAAGCATACATTAAGTATGAACTGTTTTCAAATTGTTATCTTTTTTTATCCCTTTACTGTCTTCGAAGCGGTGGTATGTGTAATTTTAATTTTCTCTTTTCTCCCTCCAATTTTTGCCCCCCCCCCCACACACACACAATCTTTTGAGCTCTAGGCACATGCTTAGCGTGCCTAGTCTAAAAGCAACCCTGCTACTGGGTAAAAATTTTTTAATTTATTAGTAAAATATTGTGTTGACAATTTATGAATCTTATTTTAGAACATAAGGTACTTGCTTATTATAGAGATCTTTATGAAATCTCGCTAAAACAGATTGCCGATTTGCTTGTACCTGAGCCAATCTCTACCATTTTTCTTATTCACTAATTAGTATTGATTAGCAAGAGGCAACAGTCATTAGCGATTCTGATAAAAAATTTGTGAATGCCGCAGTCGTTTTATAAGGTAAAGAATTACTATCTGGTTAATGGACTTGAGGTCATTAACATTCTTATGGTTTTTAATGTTGTCACGCTTTGATTTGAAACCCTGAAGTATGTGAGAGTCGTTCCCTTAACTATTCCTTCATCTAGTTTCACATTTGCATTTAATCTCTAGTTTTCCGATGAAATAGCATCTTTGTTTCGATCTATAGATAAATTTCAGAGTATTCAACCTAAAAATGAAAGAAGAATGATTATTCCAATTTTTCAGACTTAAGATCTACTGCATTTGTTTCCTTAAGAAATCGAAAGAGAAATGTCATTGACTTCTGAATGCCAGTGAAAAAACTGCAGAGCAAGAACTCGGTGATGGAGCAATAAAGTATTTCTTACCTTTCATAAAAGAGGAGCTTGAAAAAAAGGTTTTATGTGTATGTTAGACGTTACCCACCAGCTTCGCTGCGTATTTCGTGTTGTGGTATGACTATTATTCATAAGTTATTGATATGTAAATACTTTCGATTGTATTCGTAAACGTTCTGAAAGGCATCATAATTTGATTGAAAAAAGACAGGAAGTCGATTGGGAGTAGATTTCTCCAAAACCCGTTCTTAGTGGATCACTACTCAATAAAAGAAACATGCTTGCCAAATTTCATGTAGGTCTGATAATTCGAAAACGATATTTTTTGTTAAAAACGCCACCGCAACTCTCTTTCGGAGTCGATTTTAAGGATAAATTAAAGAATTCTATTTAACTTAAGATACATGTCAACCAAATTTTAAGTCTATAGGTCTAACAGTTCCAGATATCTTGGAATGGGTGAGTGAATCGTTTTTCTCCCCTCTGTATAAGATAGAGGTTGCTTTCAATGATTGTTAAAAAATATTTTTTCATTTTTTTTTTTTTATTTTTCCTTTTTAATGTTCAATTGTTATAAAAAATGAAATATGTTGCAAGATGTAAATTGAAAATAAAACCCTTTGGATATTGTTAATCCGGGAGCAGGCGCGCACTCAATATTAACGTTAATGGTCGTGCGGGGTGACTGAGTCACCCCAATTCTTTTCTTTATAATTTTTATTGTAGACGACAAAAATCCTATTCCAGTGAATAATTTAATTAGAGAAAGTATATTTACCTACTTTTCAGGACTTCTAAATTTTTCTGGGATAATTTGAGAAAAAATATCAAACTGAACCTCAAAAACTTTCAAATGTGCATTATTATAAATGACAGAAATGAGACACTTTTCTCTTACATTACAGGAATGTTATTTGAAAGCAGAACTGTCATAATTTGTCTAAGTTATTGTAGTTTTATTGTTCTTTGATGATCGACAAACAGCATATTGAACTTTTTCTTGCTTATATCTTTCTGACAGAACGAAGAGTGTCTTGTGCTACACTTGTGGCTTCATATTTTTCTTGATGGAGTTCTTTAGGTAGCATTTGAAAATTTTCCTTTCAACTCAAACATTTCATGTTCATCGCTTTTCTTATATTTACTTTCGCTATGATAATTAATATGCATTATTTCACCAGGAGCTTCTGTTGCTTGATCATTTTCAACTTCCTTCAATACCATTTCTTTTTTTTTTTTTTTTAATTCTGCTCATTTACATTATAAATCCTAATAAGTCTTACAACGCAGCAATCAAAACCACTAAGTTATTCACAGGGAAAATATGAAGCATGTTCATAGAAAATATTTTGGAACAAAAGTGGTGGCACGGGAAATTCAGTACCTTAAGATTGTAAAAAAAAAACTTTGCCAATCCCCAAAAAAGGGGAGATATGCGACAAATACATTTTAGTTAAATGAAGATTGTCATGTAGGAGGAAACTGTCAAGGTTATTGGTAACAAATAAAGTTTTTTTCTGAATTAACGATTTCGTGAGCCTGGGTGACTCTGCCCGCACGTCCGCTCCTGGGTTATTATGAATCGAAGCTAAAAGCTTTTGAGGGGAAGGAAGGTAGACGCTTCGCTATAAAAAGTTATTCATAAATAATTTCACTCAATGAATAGACAAAGGAAAAGAAATACAAGTTTATATATAGTAGAGTCCCGAAAACTTAGCACTCGATAACCCGGTAGTTCTTATAACTCGGTTGCACGCTTGCAGATCAAAGAAACCCCCAACAGGAGACTACGCTCTTCTTGGGGGGGGGGGGAATAGCCTGTTCTTACAAAGTCAAGTCGGCTACTTTCCATTTTAGACAGCTTTGTGCCTTCATTAAGTATGTATATGAAGTGTTTCTAATCAAGTCTCTATGTATTCATCAATTTTCACTTCCATGTAGTAAATGCCTTACGCCTTCATAAAGCAAGTCTAATTAAGTACCCTTTGTTTAAGGGTATTTGGGAAGTTTATTTTCAATTGTATTTTCAAGCAAACAATAATACATATAAGTGCAGTAAAATATTTCCTGATGAAACATTCGTACTTGTTCTTTTATAATCTCATTCTCAATAATTCAGCGTTTTCATTAACTCTGTCATCCTTCGGTCTATATTAGGCCGAGTTTTTGAGACTACTGTAATCCCCATTACTCTAAATAGCACTGGACACGAAGAGGTTAAAAGTATTCTTGTAAATTATATAATTAGAGTGAATCCTAAGAGGAGATATACTCGAAACTTGATATATGTGAACAGTGAAAAATATAAATCTGATAAAATATAGCAATTAAACCATTTGATTCATGAATCACAATCTAAATTTTTAAAAAAGCATACACAGATTTTAACAAGTTTTTCACGAATCTATCATGTATCAAAATCCAATTTGTTTTGCTCTTGAAAATTAATTTCTAAGCGAAATGTCTTTTTGACATCCCCATTATAATTTCGCTTATATATTATATTTTTTGTGAGACCTAATTGATTATATACTTGCATACTTTTGGGATAAGTTAACAGTTTTAATATTTTATAAATGGCACTATATACATCCTAAAATTTCAGTTAACTGATTTCAAATGCAATCAAAGCTTTCAGCTTCAACATGTTTTGGATCTTCCCTAATTCATAAAATGATTTAAAACATTAAAATAAAATTGCGGTAATATCGATATCTTAATGTACAGATGTGTGCGACGTCCATTTTTAAAGATGAATTTGACTTAGTGGTACCCTGTGAATACGTGAGTGAAGCAAATTTGACAGTGAGTGACTGTATTTGCAACTATAAAGAGTCAAGTACTGAATTATCTTTCAGCAGCATTGAAGCTCATGCAAATTACATATATATCCTGCTTTTTAATATCTTCGTTCAATTGACATTATACAACTGTCGTATTTTAAGCAATCGATATATTAGTTTAATTATAACAAAAAGTGGAATGTATATAGGATCCTCTGTGAAAGAGCTGTCATCGTTGAACTTCACTAAATTTCAATTGACGTAATTCTAAGTTGACTGCTTGCATCTTAGTTGAATCTTATGAGTTTCTCATGGAACGAAATGTTATCTCGGTCCTTCCTACTTAAAGCGGATAAGTACCTTGCAACTAAGCTTTCAGCTTATTCTTATGAAGCTGTCTCAGTGGCTTAGTTATATAATTATTTTTTCGAGAAATATATTACAAAATTTCTTGAGTCTTCCGCAGGACATTGTATGCTCTCATTCAGTTCTCCACTGTATTGTATTTTGAGATAACATAAGAAATCATTTACTGTGTCAAATTGATAGCTTGCGTAGCTACTTAAATGAATTCCAGATCCTAATTTTTTTTAAAAAATTTTCTAGATCGTGAGAAGTTTTTAATCTTATAATTATTTCTTAATAACGTTTTTCATTCAATTTGTATCCTGTTGATAGCGAATCCTCAGAATAATAAGGGCAGTTGATCCAAGAGCTAATGGTAAAATACAATAAGATGCTTAGAAAAATTGGTTTATGACACCAAGACATCTATACAAGATTCTTTTTGGAATATCATTTTACTTAGAGCTCATGAGCTTCAAATATTCCCCTCGTGGGTAATAATTAAGTTACAAGAGGGGAAGGCTGTCTCAAATGTTCTCGTTGTAGGATGGAATACTTAAGAAGATTCGTATTCGTTGTTGGTAATTTATTGAAGAGATGTAGTGGTTTGTGTTAAAGAAAATTAACGAAAGAATTGTAAGCCGTAGCAATTTATGGACCATATAATCTTTTCTATGAATTAGAAAATACCATTGCCTTAAATTATAAGTTATCCACTGTATCTGAAGGAGAAATTAACACTTTTCTAATGTATACATATGTGATGGAAATTAAAGTAGATGAATTAGTGCGGTATTCATATTCTTCATTTCGAATATATAAGAATGACTTTCAAATGACAAGCAAGAGTATGTACAAATATTACTCTTTTGGTAAAAATAAAAGTGGAATAATAAGGTTATTTTTCATCGTTAGGTTATTTCTTTGCTAATTATCTTTTTTTTTTTTTCTACATAAATGACAACTAATTACATAATATGACAGCTTCTTTTCCAATTTCCTTCTAGAAACTGAGCGGCCTTCAGCGCCATCTGACGATAAACCTTTGACGTCACCGGTGAGTAACAGCTTTATTTTGTTACTGTTTAGTGATTGGGTCTGTTTAGAGGTGTGCGGTGTGGCAAATACCCAAACACAATAATCGCTAAGTCAAGTGTGTTTGAAATGAGAAACTTAGCTAGGATTAGCTTCTTCTGTTAAATCTTCTACAATCATGAACGGTTCGCAATTTAGTAATCTCAAATTATTGTATTTGTTTTATTCCTGACTACTAAAAAAAAACTGAGGAATCAGTGGATTCTATGCATTCTCCGAAAATTTTTATTTCTATCATCTATGACAGCATACCATCCTACTGCAGGTATGTTACCTAAAAAATGCAGTTCATACACTTTTATATTTTAGATAAATTCGTAATGTTTTGTAAAAAAAAAGTGTTTTACCTCAAACTGCTGGAAAATCCAAATTGTTTGTAGCTAACGTTTCTTTACTATTTGTTATAAATTTTATAATTGTGGCATGAAAATTTAAATAGATTCATAAATTTTGCCAAAAGTTCGCAACGAAATTTTTTTATGTATAAATATCAGTGGATTCATTTAGTATTAAGTTGCCAAAGTTTTGGTTTTAATATATTTATATATAGGGGGTTATGTATTGAAACCAAATTGTGTACTTAAAGTTTATTAAAATAACATTGACTTTTTAAAATATCTTTTTACTTCATTGTTTTAAAAATGTATACAGATTAGATGACTTTTCATTGTATGTCATACATGGATAAATCTTTCAATCTCAGTTGTGGCAAATGAAAAAGTAAAAAAAATGGGACAAAGATACAGTACCCATTCAATAGTATACATAAGCTAGTTTTTATAATATAAGTATGCATTGTTTAATTATATAAGAAATGATTTTTTGTATCTTCTCTTTGCTTTTGCAGTTTTTAAAGAAAATTGAGTATGAATAATTTAAAAGTAGTTGTAATAGTTTGATATGTTTTATTTAAATTTAATATCTAGGTTTCTGTCACTAGAAATATATTAAAATCCACTGATTATATAGTTCATAGTCACATGTGCATTAATTTTGTTTGATATGTTTGCCTCTTATAATTTGATGTATGAAAGGTAATATAAGTGATTTTCATAAGCATTGAAAAATATTTCTTTTACTACATAAAAATTTAACTATTTACTATTAAAGTTTCTCTTCCTAGAAATATATTAAAATATGATTATGTAAGACATAGCCATGTGCATTAATTTTGTGATATATTTGAACTATGGAATATTAGCCAAATCTATTTAAAGTTTGCCTCTATATGTTAGATGTATAAAGTATATATGACTAATTTTGATAAATGTTTAAATATTTTTCTAAATTTAAATAACAATTCATGGTTTCAAAAATAGAATTTTTTCAAAAATTTAAGCTTTAGTTTCTGAGATTTTTTAAAAAATCAAATTAAAGAACTTTGTTACTTGAGGAGCTCCTTTATTTTCCTTCTACGGTAAATATGAATTTCAGTAGTTTGTAAACAATAAAAATTGTAATTTAAAAATTATGCGAATGTTTTATACATTACATTAAGCATCTATACAAATATAAATTCATATCAAATATGGCACTAAGATGATAATCTTTTTAAGAAATGTTATTAAAAATAAGTGTTCTAAATATTTAATGAATATAATAAAAGTAAATTTTGGAAATGAGAGAAAAAAGTACAGTAGAATAGCAAATGTAAAAGTGAGAAATGATTTATATAATTAATATTGATCAAATTCTCTACTTTAAAGGCAATAATTGATCCTATAGTAAAATATAAGTGATTTAATGATTTCCTCTTAACAAATATATTTTTAGCTTATCTTTGTATATTATAACAAACATGATCACTGCCTTAGTATTTAAAGATTTATGTAGACTTTAAACAATACTTGTGTAAATATTCTAAGATTGTAATAAAGAGATATACCTTTAAAGTATTAGGATGAATTAAAATTTTCATAAATGTTTGCTCATGTTAATATCTCTTTAACAAATCTTTATAGTTGATTATGTAGATATTTCTTTGCTGATAAAATATTTTTTTTAGAGCTAAAGTGTTTAAAATGGAAATTATTCCTACCTTTTGCAAATATAATATGTTGCTTTGTTTTCACAGGTGGATAATATTTCTTGCAGTATTGGCTCAGAAACTGAAACAAATAGTGCCAATAAAAATATGCCTAACTGGCTGCAACGAAAACCATCTGCTATTCAAGAACAACCCCTGGTATCCAAATACGGTGACCAATTTGATACATATCCCGATGATACAGATGGCACGGACAATAGAAAAGTGAACTTGAATAACCTAACAGATGGACCAAAAGAAGATCAACCAAGTACTTGTTTTCAAAAGAATTTCTCCTTATACAAAGGACTATTTTACTCATCTTCATCAAGTGTCTTCTTTTCCCTTTCTTCGGTCATTGTAAAATACGTAAAAGATATCAGTCCAGGTGAATTAGCTGTTTTGAGGTTTGTGGGGATTTTGATATTCACACTTCCTCTTGTGATATACAGCAGAGAAGATCCTTTTGGGCCTCGTAAAGTTAGGCATTTACTTATATTCAGGGGCTTGGTTGGTGCAACCAGTTTGTTTCTGCGTTTTGTTGCTTTTCGTTACCTACCTATTGCAGATGCTTCTGTTATAATCTTCAGCATTCCAGTTTTTGTTGCTGTATTAGCAAGGATTTTTTTAAAGGAACCATGTGGATTTTTTCATGCATTTACTGTATTTTTAACCCTTATTGGAATAGTTCTAATCACAAAATTACCTCTTATATTGGCAGATGAAATAGCAAGCTATAGTACGACTCATTACTTTGGTGTAGGAGCTGCCCTAGGGTCGACTATTTTTGGTGCCAGTGTTTATGTTGTTATTCGCAAAATGACTGTTGTTCACCATTCTGTTATAATGTTTAATTTTGGCTGGGTTGCAATCCTGGAGACTGTCTGTCTCACTTTTGCCACTGGAGAGTTTGTTGCACCTACCTGTGGATTAGAACAATGGCTAGTCATTTTACTTGGTATATTTAGCTTCTGTGGGCAAATGCTCCTCACCATGGCTTTGAAAACTGAACATGCGAGTCCGGTTGCCATAGTCCGAGCTGCTACTGATATTGTGTTAGCATTCTTCTGGCAAATATGGTTTTTTAACGAGATTCCAGATGTTTATAGTATTTCTGGTGCTGTCCTGGTGAGCTCTTGTGTGGCGTTAATAAGTGTTCGAAAGTGGGTAATGACTCTTCCTGAACATTCACAAATTAGGAAAAAAGCTTATTTGTTGACCATTTAATGTAATTTTGCTTTGTGAATATAAAAAAAAATCTGCATGCAGGTAAATATTTGCATGTAGGTTTTGATTAACATTATCAGAATCGTTTAGTTTGTTTATTAGGAGAAAAAATCAATTTTTCACAGATATATAGTAGTTTTAAGATCTTTTGATTCTATTTTCTTTAAAAGTTTTAAATTTATATTAAAATCAAATTTGAATTGCAGTATTTTTAACATTTGTATACTTTAATACTTTTGAGTCATTTTAAAACCATCTAGTCTATTTATTTTCATGATGATTCATTTTAATTGCTTTTATACACATTAGTCACTAAGCGTTATTCAGAAATTGAGATGTTGTTGTATTTTGTATTTAATGCTCAGTTTGTTTTGAAAAAGTTATTTATAAAAGTATATTTAATATCTGTTTATTTAAAAAGTGTATAATTAAAAAATTGCACTTTATTAAAATTAAGTTCTATTTTTCCTTTTGAATTTTAGAAATGCATATCTTAGAAAGTTAATTTCTTTTGAATTTAAATAATCTCAGATGAAATTAGATAATTATAATTGATTGAAATTTTCTCTTTAAACATTTTAAATAGGGAAGTAATCTAAATATTTGGCAGGGTTCCTACTGTTTGTCAAATAATTGGAATGAATTATGATCAAGAAGTTGTGATATATAGCAAAGCAAGAAGTTATGAACACTTAATATTGTCTACTTATATATTAAAAGGATAATTCAATACTTAATTCACAATATGTCAATGTTGAGTTTTGTGAGAGAAGTTATGGTTACCAGTTGTGAAAATATTTTTAGAACTGGTAAAGTGAACAATGATTATTCTGAACATTGTTGTGAATATATTTTTTTATGTATGAATTGTGTTGTATTTTATTTTTAAAAAATTATTGTAATGTTGGGCCTTTTGTTTTTATTATTTTTAAATAGTTTAATAAGTTTCTTCTGTAGTTTATTTTAGTATATATTACATATGTATTAAGATGTTTGAAATTGTTAATGACAAAATTAAATTTTGCGTCTTTGTGTTGAAAGAGTTTGGCAAAAATGTTAGAATATTTTATCCTCATTTCTAACAGTATTAACTTCATATTTGACTTGAAATCCAAGCTAGTTTAAGCACACACTGTTTGGTAATGATTGTTTATGTAATATTTTTTCATATTAACAGTATTAATTTCTTACAGTCAAAATTATTTGCTCTATTGTTTAATCAAAAATACCCAGTGTATTTTAGGAAACATTGTCATTTTAAATGAATTTCAATTAAATGATTTAATCTGTATTCTTACCTTAATTTTGTAAAATATGAACAGGGATGATTACAGTCTGTGATATTTAGTTGGATATGTAAATTTTGAACATTGTTGCTTTGCCTTCTTGGAAGATGGAAATTATTGGTATTATCAAATGTTTTGTAACTAATTGTCAGCATAAAAAATGCTGGAAAGAAAGATAAAATAAACACCTGTGATAGTAAATGCATGTTCTTTTTATTTTGTGTCAAGTGAAAATTTTCATTTTATGGCAGTGGCATAACAGAGTTATTAGTGACCCCCTGCGAAGTCAGGTTTTGGGCCCCAAAGCCATACTTGATGTTTGTTAGGCTTTGCCCCCCCCCTCCTTTGATATTTGGGGGAGGGGAGCTGCAGGGGATGTATGTTACACCCCTGGGTAAAGGGTCTTGACAAAATATTTGAATATCAATTTATAACCACTCGGACATATTTCAAATTATTATTAAGGAAATTAAAGCATTATTTATTTTTTGTTACTATCTTGTTTGTTTAGTTTTTTCATTCAGTTCCAGATTGAAAGAACATATGTAGTTCTCATTATAATCTTTTGATTACATTTTAAAAGATAAAAAAAAATTGCTGCCAAATTACAATGAAATATATTTAAAAGTAATCCTGGTGGTTATCTATAAAAAATACAAGGGGGCACTAAAAATGCAAAAAGAAAAAAAATCGATTAAATTTATATTGGATTTAGATGGGAAAAACTGGGTTTTTTTTATATGAAATGTATTTTTATTGTATTTATTCGAATCTAAGTTGCACTTGCCCCTGCCCAATGTTAATGCTATTGAATATAGGGCGTGGCTTAGAATCGAAGGCGAAAAAGTTTGTTGGGTGGGGAAATAGAACATGATACTGAGACAAAGCAATTACATGTTCATGTAAGTTTTTAATACTGGTAAATTGTATTAATTATTCTCTTATTGGTTCTAATTTTATTTATTTTTTAATTTTGTAAATGTCATACATTGTTAAATCATCTTATATTTTTTTTATTTTTTCACAAAAACATATTGAGAATTGGGGGTGCAGCTTAGATTCGAAAAAATACAGCATTTTCTTTCTTGTGTGACGAATTTGAAAAAGACAAACTCTTAAAATTTTAAAAATTATTTAAATCATGGTTTGTTAAAAAAAAGTAGTTATAGATTAAAAAATTATACAACAGTGAAGAGAATTTCTGTTCTAAATTAAAGCTTATATTACACACAGATATACAATTCCCAGAATATACCTTTTTTCTGAATATTGATTTTTCACAGAAATAATATTCATAATAAATTATTATAAAGAAGGAAGTTATATTTTGATGGTTAATGTTTAATTTACTTAATTTCGTAATTATCGTTTTATTTTATGATCTCAAAAATAAAAGGAAGAAATATCTTAAAACTATGATCCATAATATCTAATTTTTTTATTTGTAAACTATTTTTCTATTAAAAAAAGTTCAGAAGAATTGTTCATCAAAGTAATCATTTTCTTTTTCAATAGATATAATTCAACTTTGAAATGAATTATACAAATAGGATTTTCCCTGGAAATGTCCCCCCCCAAAGTGACCTTTATAAAGATAAAATTTAAATACTTTTTATCTGTTGCCCGCATTAAAAAAGTGTGTTGAAGGATTTGGTATTTTGTTTACATGTTGTACAGAAATAATAAATTAGGCATGATAAAGATATTTATAAACAAGAGAAAATATTGAATTTTGCTGTGATTTCTTAGCATATTTGTCCATTAAATGCTTTTTAAGAACAGATTTATTGCGACTTTTTTACTTTATTTAAAAGTATTTTAGCTTTGACGATTTCATGAATATATTTTCGTTGTATTATAATTGCATTATTTTAGTCCGAGAATGAAACGTTTTTAACTTGTAGATTTTGAATCTTAAATATTTTTGGTGGTATACTCGTATTCAGTATGTATAATACTCGTATGCATCTATTCCTTATTTTACACGATTGATACGTTCTTCGAAAAGTCGTACAAACTGAAACCATGCAAAACGAATTATTTTGTTTTGCTTGACGTAAAAGGACTGTAATAAAATTAAACCAATTATTTATAAATATAAATTCTGTTTAATTTGTTATATAATGTGAAAACCCCTGTGGCTGTAGTAGCCTAGTGGTGAAGGCAACGAACTCGTGGCCGACTGTCAAGAGTTCAAGCCTTGTTCCTTTAAAAGACCCGCCGTGTAGGGGTGCCAGTTCTGGTGTCGTGTTCGTCACTTAATCATGGTTCAAAATTATGAGGTTCGTCGCCAAAAACCCTCGAGTAGCCGAATAGTGCGACGTAAATATTCACTCACCCGTGTGTTACGGGTTCGAGTCCTGGTGCCGTTGTAGACCCTTTGCTTAAAGAGGGCAAATGCTATGTTCTGGATAAAAATTGTTATAGAACTGGAATATTCTAAATTATGACGTCATTTATTCTACTTTATGAATAATGGCGAGCGTGTTACTTAGAATATAAAAGTTAAAATTATTTTTTTTTAAAAAAAAAATCTGCAATCCGACATATTGTGCTTTTGAATAGTTTGTTCCGCATTATATAACTTTTATAGTAATTTTGAGGTGCTTATTATAAAAGCTGGGCTATTCATTATGAGCATCCTTAAGGAATGATTTATAGCTAATAAAACTAGCAACTATATTATTACGTGGTTTTTCTTTTTACCTAACACAGGCAAGTAAAATTCGACCTTTCACATTTTAAGAATGTTCCTTTTCTTATTCCATTGTATCTTTTAACAGTGGTCAAGGTATCGGATCGTGGCTGGTGTGTCATGAGTTTGGGCTCTTACCACTTAAGACCCGCCGTGTAAGGGAGCGATGAACTTTAAATCTGTCGAGAGCTCAAATGTCCTCCAGTTGTTGTGGTAGTTAGGGAAGGGGGATGCCAGCTCAGGTGTCGTCACTTGACCATGGTTCAAAATTTCGAGGTCTGTCGCCAAAAAGCCCTCATGTAGCTGAACAGTGCGACGTTAATATTCACTTATTCAGGCATCTTTTAGCACTGTACAGAGGGGCACGAACGTCCATTCGTTGGCATGTAGTTGAAGTTTGGAGAGTAGAGTGCCAGCTCAAGTGTCGTTATCGACTGTTCAGAATTACGAGTCGCCAAATCATCGTACTTCGAAATGTGTTAACAATGAATCCTCAAAACTATTTTTACCTCGATCTTGATCTTGTCTAAACTTTAAAACAACTTTTCATTTGTAATTATCGAAATGTAATTTTATTGGTTCATCTTTTTTTATTCTGAACTAAACGATTCATGTAGTTTTTATCAAAACTATACGGGGCGATCCAGTGGCGTAACAGAGAACATTAGGGCCCCCCTGCAAAGTCAGGGTTTGGGCCCCAAGCCGGATCTTAAAGAGGATTGCAAACTCGTATATACTTGGTGTCAGTCAGACTTTGGGCCCCCTAGAACCCTGCCCCCCCCCCGCGGTGCGGGGGTATACTTTACGCCACTGGAGCGATCTAAAACTAATGCTAAAGCCTGATAAATATTTTTAAAAATTCTTATCTCGCATCCTTCATAAAAATTACTTTTGAAAAAATAAATATCTTAACGATATTCGGTAAGAAATATATTTAAATTTTACATTGAATATCAAAGATCGTAAAGAAATTAATAGTTACGCATAAATTTACTTTTCTAAAGAATTAATGTCGGCTATATCATATTGCTTCTCTTTTAAGTATTTTCATTTTTTTCTTAGCAGATTTAAAGAATATTTTATTGTACGTACTTCATACATACAGTTTATCTGAAAATTCTTTCAATTAAGTTTACTTTTAATTCTTTTATGCGTTCTTTCTTGCGACACACATTATTTAAGTATAATCAAGCCAGACACATTTGTGTTCTATTTTAAAAAATCGGTTACCACACAGTAAAGGTATATTTTTGGCCTCTCTTGCTATTAATTTCGACGACACAAATTTTTCTGAAGTCTGAGAAGCTTTTGTATTTTATTCCAATCGATTAGAAAAATCGAAATTGAGGTTCTTCAATCATTTCAGCGTACGATGCGATTCCGAACTGAAATTTATATACCCCTTTAAAAGTGAATTTTTAGCAGCGCTCTACAGTATTGTCCATTTTCTTTTAGAACAATCAATATTCCATTATGTGGAGAAATCGCTGGCATGTCTCCAGGTACGTGAGTCATGCTTTTGGTTCCATTTCTTCTCTTGGCGGTTTGTAATATTACCAAAATACTTACGACCGCCAACTTCGAATTTTGTCCAAGATATGAAAGCAAATTACTTTTCAGAGATGCGAATCGCGTCCAGAACTATGCATGATCTCCGGAATTGTTTATACATTTTTCTATATATTGAGGCGTTTATGAGTTTTCGGAAAGGAAGACGAATATACATTTTTTTTTTTTTTTTTTTTTTGGTATTCTTAGCCTTTTTATATTAAAAAAGGAATCGTAATCTAAAAAGCAATAACATTTTGAATTGGGAAAGAAGATGAAAAATATTACTAAACATCTCGCGTTTTCTTACGCAGCTATTAAAATTTCAATTCACCTCGTCTGCGAAATGCTTATTCAATAAAAATAATGAATAAGAAGGAACAAAAAAAAAAAAATGGCTAATAAAAAATAGAGACTTAGAATTATAAACATTTTATTGTTTTTATGGAATATATTTTAATGCTTTTATGGAATGTGAAATTTTTTTATATATATTTTTATGATTTCCACTTACAATTCAAACTGCCGTTTATGAATAAATTTATTTCTTGGACTGTTTCCACACACACACAAATTAATGCCATGAATTATAATTTATATACTTTAGGCTGAATGCTCCATAAAGGAATCCGAAGATTACACGTTCGAATCCTGTCACGGAAGCCTAATGTTTCGCTTTGGAATTCGAAATCAAAAGAATTATGATTTCAGTCTATGCAATCTCTTGCTTTAACATCTCAGACGTAAATAACTCAAATAATTTAAATGGCGTTAAAAACTCTAATAATTATTCTGTAGTTATTAATTCTCCAAAAAACGTGTGAAAATAACTCAAAGCTATTTTTGATTCTCTCAAAAAATTGGAACAAACTCGACTGTGTTGCCGTTCGAAATTTGATTTTCTAAAATACAACAAAACAAATTTAATAATCGGGTAGAGGATCAACACTTAATATTTTTTAATTTATTTTACTCACATTATCCTATTATTAAATATACTCAATTTTTTGAAATTTTTCAATATTCTATTAACTTGTGAAACGCAACCCTAAAATGTTGAATATGATCGAATATCGGTATATAGTCAATAATGGAATATATATCAGCTTCATGTAAAAAAAGGACAATTTATCTACAATTCATTTTCGAATAATTTTTCATATTTTCGAAATTCCGTATATTCACTGTGAAATACCATTCTAGAAAAACTGGGCATTCCCAGAGTCTTGAATTCTTCAACTAATCCATTGAAGCGAAACGGAGGCAACATTTATATATTTTTTATAACTTTTCCGTCGCGCATTAATAATCTTAAGGTCGAAACTTTTTTTAGAATTTGCTTAATATGTGTTAAAAATTCCGAAAATCTTTTTTTCGTCTGTGCCTTTTATGCTCGGATTAATTTGTTAAATTAGATTTGTGGTTTAAATGAATCATATTTTTGTAAATTTGACGAGTGTTTTTGATTTATTTGAATTTTATCCACAAAAAAAGTGTTAATTTTGCTACTTGTAAAACAATGGGTCATCTTCCCCTCGCATTTCTCTTTACATTTCATAAAATATAACCTGTGTGATTTTCAGAAACTCATGAGTAGCCGCGGTAGCCTACTTGTCATGAGTTAAGCCCTATTGTCTCTGAAGATCCGCCATCTGGAGGGGTTGATGACTCAAAGTTCTCACGTTGACGGGGCATGAAATGCCAGCTCAGGAATCGACATCATCACTTAACCGTAGTTCAAAATTAATAGGTACATTGCCAATAGCTACCTTGTTGCTTTATAATGTGACCTAAGTAAAACTCATAAATTACATATACCGGCACAAGTCGTGAATCTCATGAATGATAGCAGAGAGGTCATGATCACAAACTCGCGATCAGCGTCTTCTAGTCAAGGGTTTGAGCTCTAGTACCATTTAAAGACCATCCTGTAGATGAGCTGATGCACATTATATCTGTCAAGGCTCAAAGTCTTCACACTGCATGGTGTGCAGCTCAGTCACAGCAATACCAGTGTCGTCCTTGTCCCTGGATCATGGTTCAAAATTACGAGGTCTGTCGTCAATAACGATATTGTAGCTTTGGAGTTCAACGTTAATGGATAGTGAATCAACCTCGTGATTTGTTATATGAATGTAGTCGTGCGTTCCCTCTTTTATTTCACCAAAAGCCATATAATTGGATTGCTGAACGTTAAATTCAATTGGACCTTCCATATAGTACACCTGGATTGGAGCTTAATAATTGAGATACAAATTTAGGTCATTAAAAAACTTACGACAAAATATTAATAGTGCATTATGTTCTGGAGTGATAATACCGACAAAAAGTTCTTAATACGGTGTAAGATTGAAAATATTTATAGCTCTATTGCTATATTAAATAAAACACTTATGTTATATGATTCAATTCTTTATTTTTAAAATAGAAACTCCGCTATAAATATTTTTTCAATTTATTTGCCAAGCAATTGCATCTCTCTCTTTTTTTAAATCATTAGTAAAATCGTCTGCTCCTAAACTTATATCGATTAAACTATCCAAAAGAATTTAATTAAATTTTTTGTAAAAGCACTGTCTGTGTAATTTACTTATAATTCTGAGTTGCTCTTGTTAAGCTTTCAAAATAAAAAATAATACAAAAAGTGAATTATCTGCCCACAAGTAATGTAAGCCATGGTTAAGGAAATTTCCTTGTCCCTTGAAATTAAGCATGAAACTACAAAATTTCTGTTTGGAGACACGAGCCGATGAGAACCAGATAAAATGTTTGCATCATTTGAAAGATACACTTTATCATTCGATTTCACTTATCATTTAACATCCGATGTAGGAAATGTAGAATTATGCTATGTAATGTTCTCTCTGGTAATTCTATGCTGAGAAACACTATTCCCGTTTGTGCGTTTGAGATCAAAATTACTGTAACACAAATTTAATTTTGATTTATGTTGTTAATTTATTCCATTTTTTTCTGATGATAATGCATGTACAAACTAGAATTTCGCCAAAACACTGAAAGATTGAATTAAATTTGATATTTAGACTTCTAAAATTGAGAAATTAGAGTACAATTAGAATAATTAAGCATTAATAAGTGTAATGCAAATCCGATGCTAGATCAGAAACATACATTGCCACGTTGTAATAAAGAACTAACTTTTAAATGGTAAGGACTTTTAATCTGATGGTTTTATTTTCGGATGAATTATTTTTAATTCATTAACAGGGGAAGGTACCCCATCCGCCTAAAAGGGGACCATCATATTGTTTCATCATAAAATAGTGAAAATAATTTATACCTGTATGTTTATTACGTTAAAATTGCTTTCTGTTGTATTAATTTCATAACAATTGTAATATTCTCGCTGTTCCTTCCATTTTAATGGCGTTTCTATGCAAACTTGGCCTAATATTCGAGATACAGCCAAGTCGGCATAATTTTTGGTGACCATTTTTAACGAGTCGGCCATATGGATGGAAAAATCTGGAAATTACTGGAAAAATCTATAACATCACGGGATCTATTACAAAAGCAGATTTTTTGAGAAAGCACTGGAAGGCAGGGGGAGGACCGTAGGCAAATCTTTCTTGGCGCTCCTCTTCAGTTGAATTAACTTTTTACGACCCATTTTTACAGACTATACCTTATGTAATATATTTATAACAACATCACGAAAAACTTTTTTTACTGAAAGAAAAAAAAATCATTAAAGACTTAATTTAATTTCGGAGAAAATTTCCATCACGACCATCAAATATTAAAACCCCGTGTTATTTTAGAATGTAATGTTAAAACACAATTTTTAATAAATGTTTTCAAATGATTTTTTTCTTGCTGCTAATATCTTGTAAGATAATTTTTATCGGACTAAAAAACGAAGCTGTAGTGAATCATTTCCTTTGTAACAACTTATGAAAATTACACTTAAAAATTATAAAGCAAATTTCAAAACAGGAGAAAATATTTTATCAGTTATGTGTTTTTTAAAAAATTCTTCATGGTGTCATTTGACTGGAGCTTGTTTGTTACTTTGTATCTCAATTAATTACTCTCCCTTAGGGGCTTACCTTTTCAAGATAACTATAGTAATTAAGACTCTGAAGTTTTCGAATGGGCTTTCTTTTCTCATTTGGGATTCCCTGTCCTTGATAAATACAGTGATGTGCTCCCGGCATTTCCCTAGCGATTTTTCTCCATTTTCCTTTCTTTCCTTTGGCATTTCTTCCTTTCTAGCTTTTACTGCAATTACAGAATTGAGTTTAGATCTGATTTTGTTTTTATGCAAATTAATGAATGGTGTAGCTCGTCTAAATATGGCTATTATGCCAATTAAACCAAATCAATTTCTAATACCTTTTAGTTGAATCAAATTTCAGGTTTGATCAAAGCATGTCTTATGGGGAAAAAGTGAACAAATACGTTTAAATAAAAACTCCACCTTTTACTCATAAAATGAAAGAATATAAATCATTTGAAGATTATTTTTTATATTGAAAACATTTATAACCCAGAGCACCACACGGGGAAGTAAGCGTGAAGCACACATCACAAAGGAAAGAGAGAAGGATTACACCACAAACATCCATGCCTTCTCCGGGATTCGAACCCAGGCCCTACGGCACTCCAGTCAGCGTCACTAACCACTACACAGGATGGGAGACTGAAAAAAAGTATTGGGAATAAGAAATATTACATTCGGAAACTTATGTATCTGTATATTTTAAAATGTTTTTTTTTTAAATTTTGATGTAAAGCAGTGGTTTTCAAACTGTGTTCCACGGAACCCTGGGGTTCCACGAAGCATACCCAGGGGCTCCACGAGACAAAATAAAAATTCTAAAGGAAAATTATAAATATGTATGTATGAGTCTCACACGGTAGGAAATTTAACAAATAAATTCGGTGCTGGACACCCTCTTGTTTTAATAATGTCCTGCAACTTTTATTAAAATATAACAAAAAAAAATTAAAATAATTTTTCGTTGTATGTATTAGATCAGATGTGTCAAACTCGCGGCCCACAACGAACATTTTTGCGGCCCGGTCAATATATCAGTACACAAAAATATATAATAAAATATCAAAAAATTGGAAAGATAGTAGCAGAGAGAGAGAGAAAGAGATGTCGAATATCAGGACGTAGACACTAAATTTTTCTTCCTTTATTTATGTTTATTATAATGCATTATTCGAAATAAACTTACTTTTCAAGGAATATTGATCTTTTTGTGTAGCTCTCCTTAAGTTAAACCTTGTTTGCTTGGCCCAAGTTAACCTTCGAGCTTGACACCTCTGATTTAGACAGTGAATATCCTGTTCATGATCCTGTATTCTGCAAAATGACAATACTCGTTAATGCAATGTTTCACAAAACTAAGTGGAGTGGAATGAATTGAATTTAGACGACAGTGTTAAAAATTATACAAAAAACGTACCTTTTTCCATTAGTAACGGATGAATATGAAAGCGTCTGCAGATGGCTTCAATAGACCTAGACTTCCGACAGTTCGTGTAAAAAGGTAAACACATAACGCAATTACTAAAAATAATGCAACGATAGATGGCAACTGAAGCACGATTAAATGCTATTAATGAGTTATTTACATTGATATTATGTTGAAAAATTTTAATAAAAAGTTCAGTATTTTTCTTGTGGCCGCGGTAGCAAAGTGGTCAAGGTACCGGATCATGGCTAGCGTGTCATGAGTTCGAGCCCAGTACCACTGAAGACCCGCCGTGTAGGGGAGCTATGCACGTTAAATCTGTCGAGAGCTCAAACATCATCCCGTTGGTGTGGTAGTTAGGAGAGGAAAGTGCCAGTTGAGGTGTCGTCCACGTCTTTTGACCATGGTTCAAAATGACGCGGTCCGTCGCCAAAAGCCCTTGTGTAGCTGAACAGTGCGACGTTAATATTCACTCACTCACTCAGTATTTTTCTTAAATTTTCTTTACTTCAAGTAGATATAACATGTTAATCTATTTTAAATATTATTTTAAAATGTATTCTTCTAAGGATTTTTAAAAAAATTTTTAATGGAGTTCTCCGAGAACTTCTTATATAGTTCTAAGGGTTCCATGAGTAACGAAAATGGTTGAAGACCACTGATGTAGGATAACCAGCGTATCATGAGTTCGACCCTTAGTGCATCTGAAGACCCATCGTGGAGAGGAGCTGATGCAATTTAAATTTGTCGAAGCTCAAAGTCCTCCCGTTGGCATGATGCGGAAATAAGTGGTGTCAGCTCAAATATCATCCTCGTCACTTGACCGTGGTTCAAATTACGAGGTCCGTTGCCAGTCGCCCTAGTGTTTATAAGTACTTCTTTCGCTGGCGTAGGCGCGATAACACGCCGAGACAAATCCAACTCTTACCTGGCAACGGCGTGTTTTCACGCTTTGACGCGCGCCAACATTCAGGTTGGTTCGCCCTGTTCGCTCCAACTAACTAACCATTAACTAATAATTAATTAATAATAATTAATTAATTAAGCTTTTAACTAACAATTGCCCAGTTACGGGATTTTTTTTATTTTAATAATTAATTACTTAATTTTAACAACGAGTAATAAATTAATCATTAATAATAATAAATTGATTAATATCAAATAATTAATAAATAATTAATTAAATATTTATTAATTTTAACAATAATAATTTAGTGAATTACTTTTACCATTAATTAATATTAATTAATTATATTAATTAATTATTAATTTTAGCAATAATTATTTAATAAATTGCTTTACCATTGATTAATTAATTATTACTTAATTAATTCATTGATAAAAATTAATTTGTTTATTGATAATTAATTGATAATTACTTAATTGATTCATTAAATAAGCTCTTAACTAACAATTGCACAGTTACAGGAATTTTTTTTTAATGCATGCGTTTCAGCCATTTAATTGTGAAATTGCCTGCTAGACTTGGGTAGGATTTAAATACCCTCTGCCGCCAGGGAAAGAGTTAATAAAACCCTCACTCTTGATGTAGGATAATAGCAATTTTGATATATTTTTCATTCACAATTCGTTTCAGCTTGTTAAATTCTTTTCGAATCTGTCTGAGAAAATTCTTTGTTAAACTCTTTGCTGCATTGTTTTTCTTTTTTTATACATAAATTTTGATTTCTAGGAAGTTAAAAAAAATCAATCCATTTCTCCAAATTTGGTTATCTGTGAATTTATTATTCTATGCTTAAAGCATTTATCAAAAAAGAAATTATAGAATGCTATGTATTTTTATGTATAATCAGAAAAATTCTCAGTTTATTTTTGAATTTTGCTGATCAAAACATCTTAGAAACTGTCTTAATCAGTTTTAATACTGATCCCTCCCCATCCCCGTGTTATAATTACATCTTGCGAAGTTACAGAATTTTGAATAAAATTAGCGTGGAAATTAGGAGAATAAATTATAGAACATGGGCGATGGTGCTTCTGAGGCTTATTCCTTAATTGTATCCCTTAAGATCTAATTCCATGCTTCAACTCCTTAAATGTATCGACCAGTTTCATAATTTTGCACTCCATTTCCTTAATTAAAAGCCCTAAGCCATTTTATTAATTAAAATCGGAGTAACGAAATAAAACTGTCAATAATGAGATTGTTCTCGCTATTTATAATATGGGGTGAATATATGGAACTCGATATAAGAGTGCTCCTTTCAACATGTTCTCCGTCGTGGGATAGCCGAGTAATTATAATCCCACACACACACGAATTCATGGTTGGATTGTTTTGTATCGATTAGGATGTTCAAGACCGAACTGCCTAGAATTCACGGTGTGGAGTGCTGATGTACGTGAGTGAGTGAATATTAACGTCGCACTGTTCAGCTACACAAGGTCTTTTGGCCACGGACCTCGTAATTTTGAACTATGGTCAAGTGACAAGAACGACATTTGAGCTGTCACCCCTCTCCGAACTACCACACCACACCAACGGGAGGACGTTTGAGCTCTCGACAGATATAACGTGCATCGCTCCCCTACACGACGGGTATTCAGCGGCATCAGGCTCGAACTCATGACACGCCGGCCACGAATCCATTACCTTGGCTACCTGATGTAGGTTAGATCCCTCGAGACTCAAAGTCTGGTGTCATTCTCATCACTTGTCTGTGATTCCATTGTGTATCTGTTCCGTTGCCAATAGATCTTATGCTTATAAATAGGACGTTAATAAATAATCAATCGGTTCTGGGAATCGGTGATCAATCTTCTTTGGATTCAGATATCAATCTATGTATACAGATACGTCTTAAGACTTCTTGAAGCCCTGGGCCTCAACGAAAAAGTAAGCCCCACCCGATTAAGGGATTAAATATTAACGTCGCACTGTTCAGCTACACGAAGGCTTTGGGCGACGAACCTCGTTATTTTGATCCGTGGTCAAGTGACGAGGACGACACCTGAGCTGGCAGCCCCTTCTACTAACTACCACACCACAGCAACGAGAGGACGTTTAAGCTCTCGACAGATTTAACTAGCACCGCTTCCCTACACGGCTGGTCTTCAGCGGCATCAGGCTCGAACTCATGACACGCCGGCCACGAATCAATTACCCACTAGGCTACCATCGCCACATAAACCCTATCTATGACCCTTAAAAGTAGACAATACATAGCATGCGATGTCAAATACTTGCACAAACAATAACCCGTAACATATAAATGTATATGACCGTGTCGCACAAAACCAGCTCGGCAGATTCCCGCTTTTTCACTGAATGAGTAATGAGGATGTATGTGGATAGGTCTTGGCCTATACATGGATGATGATTATCACATGTAGCCAGTTGACATATCATCCCCAGAAAATTCCCAGTTTTTCGAATATTATAACCGGTAATAACATTTGACCGTTGAAATTATTCAAATCATGATCTCATTGAGAATGAGACGAGGTTTCCATTGTGACCGAGGCCCGGGCCCATGCCTTAAGACGGGTCTGTATATATATGTGGGATCAATGAAGATCAAGCCGAGTTGAGGGTTTGAGGCCTGGTCCAATCAGAGATTCTTCGTACGAAATAATGGGGAACACTGGATAGCAGATGTAATTTTGTCATATCATGTCGAAGTTACAAGTGAGTGAGTGTTTATTAAAGTCGCACTATAAAGCAACATGAGGGTTATTGGCGACGGTAAGATACCTGATCTGGTGCCCTCTCTCCAAACTACCACACCAGGACAAAAGGAGTCTGAGCCACAAAAGATTTATGGTGAATCATCTCCGCTACAAGGTAAATCTTCAGTGGCACTAGGGCTCAAATTCATGACACGCCGACCATGAACTCGTGATCATAACCACTAGTTAGAAGGAAGAGGCAGAAACTCAAGTATCGAAACTTCTGTTCGTCACCAATAATTTTCACATGCCAGTTTCAGAACAACATTAATTTAAAAACTAAGTCAAATGTGTTTACTGTGTATTTTTTACTTCATTTAAGAATGAAAACTTAAAAAATTCATTTTTTTAAATTTACTTTAATTGAATTATTACAAAATAATTCATCGAATTGTGTGTTCCGCCATCGAAATAATTACTCGGTTTTAAATATATTGAATGCATTTAATGCACAATGCATGCATTCCCTCTTCCTCGTTTGTTAAATTGACGTAATTAAGTCGAAGCATTTATTTTTCCAGAATTCCGAACTTGCAATTTTTTTCCTTTTTGCTTTCCGATTTTTTTTTTTAAAAAACCAAATGTTAAATAGTTAATTCGATTTGCTACAATATATCACTTGAAAAAATACATTAACTCGCGAAAGTTCTCGTCGGCTTGTTAACAGTTGAGTAAACCTGTTTTTTCCTCAAACCAGTCTTCTGTAAAGATTTATTATATTTATACAGCAATATAAAGTGAGAACGTGATTTCAAACGAAATCACACCAAAATATTAACACGTTATTATTTTTCAGTGTCGTT
>BMAO01011186.1:0-19034 GCA_019973975.1 Trichonephila clavata | reverse complement strand
CTTCAAGTTGAGACTTTTAAACCATATTGTGGAAAGGTGTAAAAATTAGAAGAGTGTGATACCAACTTATGTATCACCCTTGTATGACAGTAGTTCCCAAGATTTACGATCCATAAAAACCTACCTACGAGAAAGCTTGTGCCGCACCTAACAGAAGGATTAGACAATCCGGAGCTAGTTTTGAATACAAATCACCCTGTAGCCCTTTACATGTGGTTCAATGTCACACCCTTAAGGCCTTATCACACGTATACGTATTTGGAGCAACTAATTTTTCTTTCATGCACTCTTTTGAACAATTTCTACCCAGTTGCCATAGCAACGGCTTCGAACAACGTTTTCCTAGTGAGCTCCCAGAATTGCTCGAAATTCCCGCCAATGGGTTTCTTCCTCATAAACAAGATGGCGATAAAGATGACTGCCTTGGCTTAGTCAAACGCATCAAAAACGGCGTATAATATTTTAAACAAAATGGCGATATATTTCTATTTACAATCGTCAACAAAAGCGCTAACGGAATAAAAGAAACAATATTTTATATTCGTTTTCGGAAGCAGAAAAATCGGCAAGTAATTTTTCAATGTGAAGATAGGGCGTGGCTGACGTTCAGTGACGTAACGTACAGCCCCGCATTGCGCGCAGGGACTCTAAGGGTCAAAAGTTCGACTGACCCTAAGTACGTATTTGGCTTGGGGCCCATAACTTGAGTTTGCACGGAACCCTAATATTCTCCGTTACGCCATTGCTGAAGTCAGAGAATGTCATTTTACTTACAGGAACATTTCACTCTTTCACATGCTTGAAAAATTTCCCGAAACGGCTGGTCGAAAGAGACTCGAGTTGTTCAAGACATGCGTGTGGGATAAGGCCTTTAGTTTTTTAAGAACCACGTTTTCCCCGTTAATTGAACCTCAACCAAAAGGATAAAAGTTTTTTCACCAGTCAACTTGTGACATTCATAACAAAAGGAGCAAACAGTCGGGAGTTAGCTTTGATTTGAAATCGCCTGGGTTCCTTCACACGTGTTAGTTGGCCCTCCCTACTGTTCCACTCCCCAAGAACTCGAAACCCACGTTCTGCTATTCATTAGTTGACTCAATTAAATTGATATTGTAGAAGCTATACTTTTCACATGCTGCTATTTGTATACTGAAAATGAAAAAAACTCTTCATTGCTTCTTCAAACTCAATCATTGTAGCAATGAGTCCAACACTCCTTTTTAAGTCAACTTTGTATACGCGTGTGAAAGGAGAATTCTCTCTTTTCTTTTACAATGAAGATGTGGTGACAGAAAATGAGTTGACTGACCCCAAGTTGCGTCGTGTGAAACCAACCTTCTTTTCCTTCGTGCAGTTTGCTGTTTTTTGTAAGTGCGGTCGAGATGCTTTATCTACCTTCCTCTATTTTCGATCTATTCAAAGTCATTCGATCTCTCTCTCTCTCTCTCTTTCCATTCTTTATATTTGTAGTGTTTATTCTAGCCCCGAGCTGTGCAAGGTCGACTCAGCCTTAAACTTGAAGTTGGATGACACTTGTTAATAATTTTTTTCAAATATTAATTGATTAATTTATTTAATTAATAAATAACAAAAATAATAGTCCAACACTATATATAAAAAGGAAAGTCGCTCGTTGTGTCCCTGCAGCGCAATGGATAGCGCGTTGGACTTCTCATCCAAAGGTCGTGGGTTCGAATCCCACCTGGGATGGTCTAATTTCTGAGAATGTGATTTCATTTTGCAATGCTATGTTATTGGAATAATTAAACTTAATTAATGATTAAATAATAACAAACGAAAATATAATAGGTCAATACCATATATAGAAAGAAAAATGGAAAATTGCAAGGAAAATCGTTTTCTATTTTGCCACTTAGTATTGCGATTCGGTCATATGAATATACATACAGTAACGTAACGTACACCTCCGCAACCCCCGCATTGCGAGAAGCCCAAGGATTCCAGGGGGCCCAAAGCCTGACTGACGCCAAGTACGTATTTGGGTTTGGAGCCCAAAACCTGACTTTGCAGGGGGCCCTGATATTCTCCATTACGCACCTGTATACATATTTTTATTTATTACAACTACTTAATGAAAAGTAACTAAGATAAAATTTATCTTTGTTGACCTAAGTAGGAATTGACTTTCAAAAAGATTATATTACTTGTTTTCCTTCAAGTTTAGTGATCAGTCTCTTTTCCCCGTGTAACCGGAATTTTATAAAGGCTTGAGAGTAAGGTATTAACACAGGTGTCGTCCTGGATATTTAACTATAGCTCAAAATTCGAACATGATCCGATTTTAGGATAAGCTTCGGCAATCGAGTTATTATGACCGCAAATTGTAGTCGACAGTGGTTTCATCCGGACATTAATTGGAGTCCTGATGTCGTTAAAGGTCTACCATGTAGAAGAGGTGATGCATGTTAAATTTATCGAAGTTCAAAGCCTTCAGGTTGGAGTGCTGTGGATATTTAAAGAGTGAGGTGCCATTTCAGATGATGTCTTGTCCATTAGATCATGGTGAAATCCGTCGCTAAAAATCCCTCGTTGCAGAAGCGTAACGTACACTTCCACAGCCCCCGCATCGAGGTGGGAGGCCCAGGATTCTAAGGGGCCCTAAGGTTGACTGACGCCAAGTACGGCTTGGGTCCCAAAACCTGGCTTTGCAGGGGGAGGGCTAATATTCTCCGCTACGCCACTGCCTCGTTGAACTTAGAATATTTTACGTAGTAAGAGAATATTCTAAGCCCTATAAATAGGGAAAAAACGACTAGCTCCCTTTTGACAAGATCTCCCGAACTTTTAGACGAACCGACTTGACATTACGTCCATATGTTTACTTTGTTCAGTAGAGATCATCTAAGAACACACAGCACGGGTTTTACGAAAATCGACTACCAAGTGGGGTTATGGGGCGTGATAGCTAAAATAAATTCCAGTTTTTAAACTATTAGATCTAAAGACGTGAAAATTGATAGTAATGTTTCTTTTGTTGAGTAGAGATCTGCAAAAAAGCGGGATTGGAGGAATTTAATACTCTAAGGGGCGTTACATCTAAAATTTCCCGTTTTTTAACTACTAGACCTACATACTTAAAAATTGGTGTGCATTTTTTTTCTTTTTTTTTCTGTTGAGTAAAGATTCATTAAGAACTGGTTTTATGGAAATTGACACCAAGGGGAGGCTGGGGGGCGTAAAAAATAAATCTGCTTTCGTCTTAGAATGTTCTGTCCTTTTTAAATCAAAAGGTGAGGGCTATAAGAATGCTAGGATACGAGGTTTGACACACACAAAACGAGACTGGTCCAATAAATCATTGTACTTACAGTATCAATTCTCCGTGACAGGATCACCTTCAAAATAGTTCTCTTCAGCATTCACTTTTGCACACTTCTGCATTTGGTGCTGCCATTACTAGTAACAGTTGAGGAACGAAGTTTTTAGAAGTCCCTTTAGGAGATTCTCCATTTTTGCCTAAGCCTATTCAAATGAGATAAAATGGGTTCCCTTTAAGCAAGATTTAACTGTACAAAATAAAACAAAGCCACATCGGGCCAAATCAGATGAATAAGGAGAATGCCCCATCACAGTAATGCTTTTGCTGGTTAAAAACTGCTTGACAAAATAGGGCCATTTGAGCGGATGCATTGTCTTGATGCAACAGCCATCCACACTCCCCAATTCTGACTTTTATTCCCTAATTTTTTAAGAAGTATTTTTAGTACTTCAATGTTGTTGTGTTGATTAACAGTATGACCACTGATGTGAGGGGGGATGTGAGTAGGAACCCACTCATATCCCGAATTTCGGCTATGTTTCGGTCTGTAATCGCTGGCCTTGGGCGCCCAGCAGGTTCATCATCTTCCACAGGTGTTGAACAATATACCAGAGCACATGATCTCTGATGAGATCTTAATCTCCAATCAGGCAGAAATTTGGGGAGTTAACTTTACTGTTTTAATTTACCCATTTTTGTTATTATATTGGGGGTAATGATTATAAAGTTAGGTAGAATAAAATTAAAGTTGTGTGTTGGTGATATCGGTAAGAAGTAAGGAAGCGACATTGTTTGCGTGTGTTCTGTTGTTTGTGTTCTATTTTCTGTGCCGACAGTGCGAGTGCCCCGCCGAAGTGATTGTCTCGCCGCAGTGGCATGGATTTCGTATCGGGTCGGCCGCGGAAAGAACCGGTCGGTCCTTTTTCGCTGCTTCCCCGGGTAAGAGTGACCTTTGAAGGTTTCATGAGTGAGTTGGTTGTCCAATCAGGAGTCAGCCTCTCATCTTCCACACCGACCCTTCCCCCTAAAAATCTCTTACACCTTTCAAAAACATGTGCAGTAGACAAAGTTTAATCTCCATAAGTCTCGGTTAATATTTGAAATGCTTTCGTGGTTGATTTCTTAAGTTTCACAAGAAATTTGATGTTGATTCAACATTTTCCCGGCAGAATGCAGTTTCACGTGTTCGCTCAATGACACAGTACTCCCAACAGCGCGATCGATTAAGGCGAAACTGGCCACATGGATAGAGGAGATGCGTGGGATGACGTCACCAAAACAGTTGTTGCTAACTTCATTCTTTTTTTAAGCTACACGCTTGGTCTCGTTTTTTTCTTCTTGTGTCTCACCTTGTGTCTCAATAACTTAAAACAATAGTGTTATAACATCATAAATACTCATTGAAGTGGACGGTAATTGGGTAATTTTTAGTTTGGTAGAATTTTTATACGACGAAAATTAAAAAATAATAATAAGATCCTCATTAGAATGATTTCACACCCTAGTTTCATTTTCTTACACTTTATCCCTTTCCCTCAAAACTTTCCATCAACGTTATTCGAAAAAATGTATAATGAGCTTTCAAAAGTCCTAGGTAATTATAGCATCATCTTTTCTTCGCAGAATGCCGTATTGTTACCACAGATGTAGAAAACACATCTAGAATTGTTCATCTTCCTTTCCAACTTTGTCGTAATTCATACCTTCCGCGGGTGAATGCATCTGCATAATATTAGAGGTCAAATCTCTCTGCCGAGAATTGGGTTCAACCCGATACTTTTATCTGTAGGTTGTTTTCCCACTTAATGATACCAAATTATGCACCGCTGTCTTTCCGAGGTATGGTAATTACAGGAATTTTGCATATGGGCAGATAACATTGTCTCTCTTCGTATCAGTTGGAGCCTGTTGAAACTCCTCGGATAAACACAGGTTATTCACTATTGTAACGAATGAGTGTTTAATTCTCCCTCGTTTGTATCAATGTTGTACGTGTTTTAAAAGCTGTTTACTCTCTGATGTTTTCTTTTTTTCATAAACTGGAACATGCTGGAAGCTGATTAGCATGCCGTTTGTATACACAAAATACTATTAATAATTGTTCGGAGGTCCTCCCGTTCTCTTGAGGGTTCTGAGTTCGCATGTTTCTAATCAAACATCACGAGAAATTGCGCTTACAGAAAGGATGCTATAACTCTTAGATGGCTATAAAATACGCAAATAATATTTTGTTCTGAATATTTTGTAAACATTAAGGTCATCAAAAAAATTCTGAGTGTTTTTTGCTGTTGGTGATCTTTAACCTTTTTTTTATTATCCCGTGGGATTTCCTTGTTAGTTCGTGACCTTCATACGAGATGAAGGTCACGAACCCTTCTCATATATTTGCATATGTGTAGTAAACATAAATCAGAGCCCAATAAGGACCTGAAAAAAAGGGCATCAGTTGAGAAAGAAATTATACTATCGGTTTTGTTTGTACACTCTTAAAGAATACAAGTAGGCTGATTATATTGTAATGTGTTAAATAAAACCATTCTAATAATATATTTGTGAAGCCTAGCAATGAATAAAAGTAAATAAGGGCTTTAGGTAATAAGTAAGGTAATAAAGGTAAATAAGTATAAAGGGCTTTATTTTAAAATAATTTTTAAAGAATGTATATTAGTTGAACTACCGGATAATTTTGTAACAGGTATCTCAAATACAGCAAAGGGTGACTCAGTAAGTGTAAATGAGTGTTTCTTAACGTCGTACTCGTAATACGAGCAGTGACACACACAACAGGAGTGGGGGGTCAGTAGATCCGAAACCCCTCTTGTGTGTGCCACTTCCATCACCCATCATTTTTTTATTGATTATAATCCTATGTTGTACGAAACATAAATTATAATTTTTCTTATTAATTAATGTTAATTATTTATTAAATAATTTATATTTTTTACCGATTTTTGTACCCGGCAATAAAAAAAAGTCAAAATATATTTGACGGTGTTTGGGGAGATGATTAGAGAATGGGGTATGATACTTTCGACCCTTCCCCCCCCCTCCAGAAAAACTCCTGCGTGCTCCACTGAATATGAGCGTTATTGGTGACTTATCTCGTAATTTTGAACTACGGGCAAAAGAGAAGGACAACACTTGAGCTAAGGAGCTAAGGTGATAGTGGCAGTTGTTTCTGCAAGGAATATTGGCGGAATAATCGCTCTATCTCTCACGAGTAAGAGACAAAACTGGATGGATGATAATGTCATCCATCCAATCATCCTCAAACTTCCCAAAGTCATCATTGTCTGCTGTTCTACTATCCAATAGATTATGGCTTCTTCCGTTTTCCGCGTGGTATTTTCCTTTATCTCAACGACGCTTGGTTGTGAATCATTAGCATTATTGCGCAGACGCACATCATGGGCGATCGTAGCACTACCCTCAAGGGGAGAACAGATCGGCAATTTAAAATACGGCAATTTTTTTTTTCTGAAGATGTTTACCTAAGCCTCGTGGAACACATCGAGTGGCTTATGATCAAGTTTCTGAATTCGATCTAGGAAGAATAGCATTAGAATAGGGATTGCGGATTATCCTTCAGAGAAATTGGTCAACGTGATGGACGAAACCAAGCAACTGTGATGTGTATGTGTCAGCGCTGGATGCTGGATGAAACAACGGACCGAAGGGGCCTATTACACCCACCTCGTTGCACCACTGTCCGTTGTGCGCATGGCAGTGATGAATCTCGCAGCCCCATCACGAACCATAGCATAACAGATTCAGTCTGTTACGCATCATTCTGTATCCATTCGAACCATTTAACACCGTTTTCAGCAGAGTGGAATCTCCGCAAGGCGCCCATTGCTCCGTTTACCCTTAACTGGAATCCAAAAGCGTTTGCACCGCCAGTGGTGCAATGAACAACGGAATGGAACGACATTGTGTTTACTGGCGAATTTCGCTTCTGCCTGAAGCATCACGATGTTCAAATTCTAGTTTGGAGGTATCGTGGTGAGACGCTGCTGAACTGTTTGTTTATGCATCGCCACACTGATCCTGCACCCGGTATCATGGTTTGGGGTACCGGGTATCATGGTTTCCCTACCGCACCCCTCTAGTACGCATTGCCGGAACACAGGATAGCCAGCGCTACATCTGTGTGGTGTTGGAGCCCGTGGTACTCCCATACATCCAGCGCTTTCCATTAGTCATATTCCAATAGGACAATGCGTGACTACACGTGGCACGCAATGTTCAAGAGTTCTTCTTTACCCATCGGATTGAATTGCTTCCTTGGCCTGCTTCTTCTCCCGATCTATCGCGAATCAAAAAAGGTGTGGTCCATTCTTGCACAATGACTGGCCCATGATACACCACCCGCTGCTACGCCACATCAACCTCGGAAATATGTGGAAGCCGCATGAACTTGTACCCTAAGTATACTTCCAAAGCCTATTTGATTCAATGCCGAGGTGTGTGGCAATGGTTTTTGCCAACATTGGTGGCTACAAGAACTACAGATTTTGTCATCATCCACACGTAACCAGAGGCTGTAGTTTTAATCGTTTGATCTTTGTACAACATGTTATCTGCCAAATTAATTTCACTTTCACTGTGATATCTCTGGTCCATCTTAGTGTTGCATTTTGTGTGGCCCGCAGTGTATATAAAATAAATTATTAAGTAATTTTGCTCTAAAGGTACTCAATTGGATTTTTAGTAGACTGCATAATAATTTCAAAATTATAGTCCGGTGATCAAGCAATGGCGTAACGTACACCCCCGCAACCCCTACGTCGCGGTGGGAGACCCAGGAGCTCTAGGGGGCCCAAAGCCTGACTGACAGCATGTACGCAATCCTTTATAAGTTAGGCTTGGGGCCACAAACCCTCAGGGAGCCCAAATATTCTCCGTTACGCCACTGTGATTAAGATATCTATAAATTGACTATCCACTTTCCTAACTTCCGTACAATGATATGCGAGAGCGTGGAGAATCAGTTCGACAGTGGCGTACACGCACAGACCGATAAAGTTTTAATTTATAGCAAAAGGATTACCCCTCAATGCTTCCGTCAACATGTCTTTTAAAAAATAGCTCCCCTCCCCCATAAAATTAGTATGCGTATGCACTGCACTCAAATTTATACTCAAAGCTGAAATTAAACGTCAGTTTTCATAAGAGAATGTTGAGGAAATCAGATTTGTATCTAGTAGCTATTACTACAGGTTTACACACGTTTTGCATTCAAATTACTATGCTAATCTAGATTTATTGCTGTGAAAACTTCACTTGAGTAACGTTACATTCAAGCATTTTAAATAATGGGTAGTAATCTCTCGTGACACTGTGGGAATATAGATTTTATTTTATTTTATTATTTTTTTAATTTAAAAGATAAATAATCTTTTACTAGATTCAATTATACGCTTCATTTTTTTTTTTTTTTTTTTTTTTTGGATTTTCTATTTTTGTATATTTTTTCTCAAACAATTGAATTTGCATTTTTCGTTTATTTTTCAAAGCTTGACAGCCTAACCGCGAAGTGTCACATTGCTACTGAAAAAAGTGACACAATCTGTCAAGCGTCTAATTCATTAAAGGCACCGCATCCGTCGCGAGTTTGAGAATCCCTCGACCGAAAAGTAATCACGTTTTACTTTATATATATTCTGTCTATTTGTCATTTATTTTCATTCCTGGGTTGTTGTTGTTGTTGTTTTAGAGTTTTACTGTAAACATTAATTATCAAAGTGACACAATGTTTCAACTTCATTTTTAATCATTTTTTTTTTAAAAAAAAAGATCAGAAAAATCTACAGTTAAGAAAAGTAGTTTCAAAATTTCTCAAAGAAAAAATGTACGTGCTTAGTATTTTAATAGCCTATTTTTTTCCCCCTGAGATTATTTACTCTTAATTTGAAATTAATTCATAGAATATTTTTTGTGTATTTGTGAAAATTAATGTAATGAAAATATTTCAAATTTTAACCCAACCGTATATATATAGACCAGTGTTTCTCAACCTACATTCCACGAACCCGGGAACGGTCCGCAAAAAATACCTACCGGTTCAGACCGAAGAACTATTTGCCATTCCTTAAAGTTGAGAGTATTATCTACACTAGTGATTCTCAAAGTGGTTTATATAGACCCTCAGGGATCTATGCCGACCTCCAAGGCGTCGTCGTCAGCCAAAAATTAATTTGGGGGTCCATGAGCTCTAAGGGGGGTCCATGAGGTCTGTCTATGATAGTGGCTCTCATTAAACTAGCCCGTGACTTTAATTTTTTTTAAATGTACAATCAAGCGGAAACCAAATTTTACCTATTTAACAGATTTATTTACTAAATTTAATGAGGTTAATTTGCATTTACAAGGTGACAGCATATAAATTTTATTAAAGCAAGAACCACATTTCAGTTTTTCTTTCCTGAGTTAAGCCAAAGAAGTATATTGCTGGAGGTCCCGAATTTTCTAAATTTGTCCTAGACAATCTGTCAGAACGTTTTAACCTACGTTCAACATTTAAATGACTTTTATTCAGGTTTGAGAATGCTTTGACTATGACAATACCAGAGTAGGTAAAGTTTTCATCGTAATATTGAAAAAAAATGTTACATTACAATAGGAACTGATCGCTAAACTAACGAAGATCTTACAGTTTAGAAACGGATGCCCTCAATTTTGGCTTTAAAAAGTCAAACCTGTTATTTGTACTTACTTACGGAATATCGTGAGGAAGTTTTTCATTGCTTTTCTTAACGAGAAGGAATTTCAGCGCGGTTGCCAATCTCAAAAAAGAAAAAAAAAACTGGTCACTAACAGAGGAAATTTAAGGTTAAACCAGACAAGATTGATACCAAATATTGAAAATTTTATATTGTAGTGCTAGAGATTCATCCCTCGCATTAAAATCATTTGTTTGTTGTTTAGTTAGTTTATTTGACAGTTTTATTTATTAATTAACTCTTAATTTAATTAATTAACATGTGCTTCTTAAATTTTAAACACTATATTTCATTACAGTTAGAAATTTAATTCTTTTAAAGTAGGAATAATAGTATCAGCTGTGAAAAAGACATTTAAATTGATAAATATGTAAAAATTCAATATTAATTATGCAGGGGTCTACCCCAGACCAAAAACGTGGCAAGGGGTCTACGGAACAAAAATGTTTGGGAGCCTCTGATCCCCACTATTAAAATCTATCTTTTATTATAGAGCAGGGGGGGGCGAATCTTTATGGATCAACGTGCCAATTTTTCCCAAGAAATGTTTAATGAGGTACAGACGTACCGTTAAATAATTTCGACTTGTGATCATTGGGAAAATAATAAAACTAAATACTAACAACTCAAAACTCAGTTTTTACTGTGAAAAAATACATTTTGCATTGTATTGTCGTAAAGGTTCCAGCTATATGTGTAACTCAAATTGAGAAGTAACATTAGTGTGACTTCTGTTTTGCAGATTAGATGACAAATAATTTATGTTTGGATTGTAAGACAATAACAAGCGAATGTGCTTCCCGCCGCCTCGCACACCACCACCGATCACTTGCGTTGTTCGTTATGCTTCATGGTGAACTTTGTTATTTTGAGATAAAATGCAAACCGTTTTGATCGGTGGCGTGCCTAAAATATTGTGTCGTGTGCCATCAATGGCACGTGTGCCATTGGTTTGCCATCCCTGTTATAAAATGTATGTAAATTATTAGAAATAATCAGTGCAAAAAATTGTTTGAGTGTTACAGGTACTAATCGAGTTTTTCTATTAATCCTCTTGAGAAAAATATTCTTTAACTGTGATTTTAGTTTAAAAGCCGCTTTCCGTAGAGATGACTTGATTTTATGTGAATGTAACTACTATTTAAGTGCAGTGCTGTAATTAATGGTTAATTATAGCATGTATTAACCATTAATTACAGCACTTAAATAGTAGTGATTTAATGGTCAAGCATTGATCGTTAAGCGTGAAATCTCTCCATTAGAAAAGGTTAACAGTGATTGGGTGGTCGCATGTCTTGAGATTATTTGTCAACGGAGAATCCACCAGGAATTTTTGAAGTAATTAACCTTGAAGCTGACCGAGCTTTTAGGCTTCGAGAATGATCATACAAGGAGTTTGTACTCCAGATACGTGCTTTCAATACTTTTGTACACCCGATTAAGGGCTAGAATTTCGTATTGCTCCCAGAGTTAAGTTGCAAAACTGCATATTTCATAAAGAGCTAAAGATTTAATAAAAGAAGCTATTTTTGTGATCACGTCTGCTTTTTCCTCGAGCCCTCTCGCACCCTCGACCTTCGGGCCACGGCATGAGTTTCACAATTTTGTATCTGAAGCGATTAAGTCAATAGTCCAAAATAATAGCCTTGCCGGTCCGCGATAAAACACTAAAATAGTTTACCGGTCCCTTGGGTTGAGAAATACTAGAGTATAGACATCGAAATAGCATCGGTTTAAAATCGATTAATGAAAAATTTATTCGATTATACAATACCATTTGTTAATAAAGGCATCAAATAGTGAATTTGTTGTAATTTTTTTTCTTCCAAAGATGTGGCCGTTGTAGCCTATTGGACATGGTGATGTCTTCATAGCCGGCGTGTCATGAGTTCGAACCTAGATTCGTCGTGTAGTGAAGCTGATGCATGTTAAATCTGTCTAGGCTTAAATTCTCCTCGTTGAAGTAGGGTGAAAGTTCGGAGAGGGTGACGGTAGCTCAAATATCGTCCTCGTCACTTGACCATGGCTCAGAATCACAAGGTCGCTCGCCAATAGCCTTCTTGTAGCTTTATAGGGCGACGTTATTAAGCACTCACTTCTTCAAGGATTCGCTAAAAATGTTGTCATTCTAATACATAGGTTCCCAAATTGGTTCCTATGAACTCTTGTAGGTCCTTGTCAGTGGCGAAACGGAGAATTTTAGGGCCCCCTGCAAAGTCAGGTTTGGGGCCCCAAGCCAGATCTTACAAAGGGCACTTGCCATCACTCAGGCCTTGGGCCCCCTAGAATCCTGCTCCCCCCCCACCGTGATGCGGGGTTTGCAGGGGTGTACTTTACGCCACTGATCCTTGAGACTGCTGAGGGGATCTGTGGCAAATTCAGATTAATTTAGCGAGGGTGTGTGTGTGTGTGTACAGCATTAAGTTTTCCGCAAAAGGTTTAATATAAACCAAAATATTTCTGACTCATTTCCAGTATTACGAAATTTAAAATAAATGCGTCGTAATTGTTACGTGTTAAAAAAAAATTTAGAGTAAAAATTTAAAATTTTGGAGTTATTAAAATAATAGGTACATAAAATACAAGTAATGACAAACATCACACGGTGGAAGTCAGGGCAATCACGAGTGTGACCCTCTGTGCAGGTTTAAATAGGAATGGAGTCTCACCGTTGCATGCGATAACTTGTCTAAAATATGGCAGTATAAAAGAGTCGAGCATCTACTCAATGTTTAATTTTGTTTGATGCGTTGTTCCGAGATGTGATGGGAATGCAGGAAATTTTTCTTAATTTTGAACTGAAAGCAGTGCCGATTTAAGCTCATTTCGGGCCCTGGATGCAGAAGATCTGTAGAACCCTTAGCACTGGCGGATTGAAATTTATAACCATAAAATCTGGTTATTTTCAGATTATCCGGACCCCGCTTAGGCCCTTGGGCGACCACCCCAAGCCCCCAATGGTTCTTCCTCTTTATCTAACATTCCTCTCCTTACGAAATTCGCAATAACTTTAAGGAGTGGTTTCCCCCAGTATTTTATTTCTTTTTCAAAGTCTCTCCTTCCCATTAGAAGATAGCATCTGTGTGTGTTTGTTTTTTGTATTTGCACTGTAGTTGTAAAGTACTTTTACTGTATTCCCCCTATTCTCAAGAATTTTGTGGAGGGTTCCTAATTCGGAACCTTTTTGTGTATGTATTTCGTTTAATATACAAATAAAGTAACTTCTCGGAGGGTCGGTACGCAGCTCGAAACCCTTTGGGTGAGCTCGATTCTCCCTAGTAAGTAAATAAGTAAGCACCCAATGGATAAACCGGCACTGACAGAAAGTAATATTATTTTTTGTACATAGTTAAGAAGATTAAAAAAATACTTTACGTAAGACTTTTTATGTAAAATTGATGTACAGTGAAAATCATTTAACACGAAACTGAGGGGACAGAATTATCTTTTCGTGTTAAAGGATATAGTAAAAGAAACCTTCACATATTCCACAAAATTAAGTTTATTAGAGTATATTTTATTAACATAGATAGATATATATGCATGTATTTAATAAAAATCAATGAAACAAACCTTTCACAAGAACTTTATGAAATTAAATACAAAATTTAGCAATACCAAAATCTCTGAAGTAATGCAACAAAGACTTGGCCATTGACTTTACGTGATGAGAAAGCTTTGGGAATTTTCGAGAGAAAGATCTTACGCTGCATTCTTGGTGAGATCCAGGTGAATGGATCATAATTCCCAAACTTTTTTGTCTCATAGACCCCTTACCATGTTTTTAGGTTTTGTGTAGACCCCTACTTACCTAATATTAATTTTTTGCAAATTTATCAACTTAAATTTTTTTTGACAGCTGCTATAACACTACTTACTTTAAAAGTTTTATGTTTCTATCTAGAGTTAATTAGCGTGTTTAAGACTTAAGAAACACATGTGAATGAATGAATAAAATTTTAATTTAATATATAAAATAATTGTTACATAAAATAACTGAGCAACAAACAAATGTTTTTCATGGGTGGGATGAATCTGGTGCTTTACAATAACATATTTTTAACATTTGGCATCAATCTTTTCAGATTTAACCCTCAATCTCCTCGGTTAGTAGGGTCCAATCTTTTTTTTTCCTTTCTGTTTTTATTTTGGAGATTGGCAACCATGCTGAAACTCCTCCTCTCTTGGAAAAGCAATTAAAAACTTTCTTAAGACGTTCCATAATTCGAAAAAAATAATAGGTATATCTTTTTTTAAAGCGAAAACTGCTGACTTTCGTTTCTAAACTTTACTTTAAGAACTTCGTTAAGGTTATTAAAATAAGTTCCTTTTGTAATCAGACATTTTTTTTCTTTTTGCTTTTTTTTAATGTGACAGCATGAATTCATTACTTACTGTGATATTACCATG
Source organism: Trichonephila clavata (assembly GCA_019973975.1). Classification (NCBI taxonomy): domain Eukaryota; kingdom Metazoa; phylum Arthropoda; class Arachnida; order Araneae; family Nephilidae; genus Trichonephila; species Trichonephila clavata. The sequence continues at coordinate 4,622 of BMAO01011186.1, read as the reverse complement.
GTCAAAGCATTTTCAAACCTAGTTTCAAAACCCGAGTAAAAGGCATTTAAATGTTGAACATAGGTTAAAACATCATTTTTCTGACAGATTATGACAAATTGAGAAACTGTTAAAATTCTTGATGTCCAGTTTTATACTCCTTTAGCTTGATTCTGGCAAGAAACACTGAAATGATGGACCATTTTTTATTAAAATGTATGCTGTTGCCCTGTAATTGCAAATTAACCCCAGTAAATATAGTAAATAAAGCTGTTAAATAGGTCAATATGGTTTACACTTTATTAGATTTTCTATTAAAATTAAAGACCCAATCTGGTTTAGGCTATCGTTGACCCCCATTTACACCTCATGGACACCGAATTATTTTTTCACTGCCGCGGACCCCTTGCAGGTTGTCATAGACCCCTGGGGGTCCATATAGACCACTTTGGGAATCACTGGAATGGATCATGGAGAAAAGATCTACCTTATATAAAACTCTACAAAATTTACAAACTACTTAATATTGTAAAATTTGTAAAATTACAGAGACTTAAATGGGCTGGTCATCTGACTAGAATGAATTAAAATAGTTGCTGCAAGAAAATCTTTATGGCAAAATCCATGGGAAATAGACCTCGGGGCTGATCCCGTTAAGATGGATTGACTGAGTCGAATAAGACCTAAATATTTTAAAGGTCAAAGACTTGAAAACAGTAGTCGAAAGTAGGGATTCATAGAGAAAACTTCTGGAAAGGACCAGGGCCCACCCAGGGCTGTCGAGCAATTAAAGAAGAAAATCTCTCTCTCTCTCTCTCTCTACATATATATGTTTTCGTCTGTTTTTGATCAACAGCCTTAAAAAGCTCCATCTTCATTTTCAGTGGAATGGTTTCTTCCTTTCACCCTGAACTCTTCGCCATCGTGCTCGCAAAAAAATTCTTCTAAAATAGAAAAAAAATAATGTGCACCAAACTCATTATTTTTACTCACACGGCAATGTACTCGCCACCGAATTTCAAAGCCAACTGTTTAGAGATTAGATGTTTTTGTGTGGCGTTTGTGGGGATGGAGGGTGAAAGTAGCTTAGAGAAACAAATTGGTTCGTGTCAAAGGCTATTCCGAAGATATTTCAATGCCAATTTAGCCTTCTTTCTACCAAGCATGTGAAACGACCTCTTTCGTTTCACACCCCCTCTTAAATCTCGCCTGAACACTTGATGTTTTCCGTATTTTTTTCATTTCCAGGGGAGAAATCTGTTCACGTTAAGAGATTTTCGTTTCGTGTTAAGAGAGATAAATGCATAAAAATACATAGTAGCTTGTCATTTTTACTTTCGTGTTTACTGATATTTCGTCTTAAGCGTTTTCGCGTTAAACGTATTTCACTTGAGAGTTTCATACTAATTTTTAGAACCCTTTTATGAGCTTCACTTGTATGTAACGGAATCTTTGATCTCAATTTTTACCCACTTTATAAGGTCAAATTAGTTTGAAATTTTGCTCACTTGTCTAGGATTGATGACAATACAATAATTTTATTTTTTGGTTCCATTGTCCTGATCAGGATTAACGATTTCCCATTTTCAGATCACATCCCGCATCTGGCGACTAATTTCAGATCCCATTTCCAGATTTGGCGAATAATTCCAGATATAGCGACTAAAAGATTAAGTTACAACTTAGTTCAATTAATTATAAAAGGTGTTTTTTATAGTTTTTTTTAAATATAATTTTTATTTGGTATAAAATTAGGTCCATGGCCGCATTAAGTTTGAGAATCCCTGTTCTAATACATCGTTGACTGTACGAAACTATTAGTGATTATTTTACAAATCCTACTAACAAGGAAATAATCCGTAACTTCCGAGTCCTCCCCTTTACAAACTATTTTTTTCCCTCACTCCACTCTCTGGGTGCCGCGAACACACTATTACACTTTCTATAGAGAGAGAGAACTTACACACCACTTCCTTTCACACCAAATCATTCTTTTAATCGAAAGAACAAACAGCTTAAACTCCTCTTAAGAGTTTTTTTTTTCTTTTGCTAATTACCCAGACTAATAAACATCACAATTAAGAATCGCCCAGATGCTATTCTTAGATACCTAATCCTCTTTTCCGCGTATTATGGAGACCACAGAAAGGGTCCTTAGGGGCCTACACATATTGTTAGCGCTTTTAAAGTCTCTTTGCTACTCAAATCCGAAATTATTACCTTCATAAAAGGTTTTTCCGTTCTTGTTTACTTTGGCAGAAGGAGACGTCTGGGGCGAATTCGCTGAACCAAGCAATGGAATGCACAATGCGGTGTTTTTCATCCTTTTGTTTTCAGACTTCTATGATGATTCGTCTGATGAGGAATGGCGGTTGTCAAGGGGTTTTGCGGAAACTTAGGACGTTTAATGGAATGATGGAGTGCGCGTCGTGGGGGAAAAACACAGTCGAAACAATTCGTCTGATCGTTGCCCTGTCGTTTGAAACATCGTTTTTATATGTTCAGTTTTGCTTTTGATGTAAAGACGTTATGAGAAAATTTTCAGTAGTTGTCATTCTTTTAAGCTAAACTGTTCTTTTGACAATGTTACGTATAAATTCAGAATTAAAAACAAGGGTTCAATGGCTCGATTATGAGTTCATAGAAAGATTCCAGAAAGTCCATATGCCCATTATCGCTTTTTCTTATAAATCTAATATAATAAAATAGAAAATATATATGTATTTTTATGCTATCATTAATACTTGCTTTCACCATTAAAAACGTAACATCAACAAGGAAATATTTCTTTTGAAATTCGAATGGTCCAAAACAGAGGTAGGGTGTCCACGGCCTTCATAAGAGCGAGCACTTCTGTGAATTAATATTTAATTATTTTGATTACAATAGCTTGGAAATCAATAAAATTTAATAAAGAATGGCATGAATGTATGTATGTGAAGGAGAGTTCGGTTTCGGAGGGTAAGCACATAACATAACCACAAAACTAAAATGATCATCTTAGTACGGAGGTTGTTACTGGCTTATATAGATACCACCGCCACAAACTCCCCTACCACTGAGTCGGTAAGGTGAACGAACGATATCGTTGTTATGGCGAGTGTGCGAGCTGTTGCGTCACCAGGTTGTGACGGCTTGAGGGTTACGTCATTTTGCAGGTGTGACGGCTTGAAGGTTGCATCATGTGTGAGACTTCTTGTTGATTGCGTCATGTGTCTGACGGCTTTGAATGCATTTGCGGTAGATAGATGGCGCCACGTCTGCTGCGCGGAAGTTGCGTTTGTTCTAAGTTCCCAGGGTCGCCAATGAAGGAAATTCATTCTCGGTATCTTCTGTTCCGTAAGCACATAACTTATCCCTAGACCAAAATGATCATTTTAGTACGGGGGTTGTTCGCAAATGCCACCACAACGCAAATTCAATCGATCAAGGCTAAGAGATGCACCCAATTAATAAATATGAAGACAATTAACGAGGTACGTGAGATATGGAAGACTTTAATACTTAACACACTTACTTAAGATAATAACTCTGACAATAACTCTTAATCAGAGTAATTCGCAAAAACGATTAGGAATTGGGTTATGTTGAATGGAACGAAAAGGGCCAATAAGAGGTAATAAATGCATTTATCAGGCATAAGATTGTAATGTTCTTGCCTGCGCGCCTAAAGGTGTAGGAGGACTGGAAGGAACATTAGCCATATTTCAACAAAACAATTAAATTCATTCACAATATTAATCACAACTGAAATTCAATCGAACCAGTCTAAGAAATGCAGCCAATTAATTACTATGCAGACAATAAACGAGGTGCACGAGATATGAGAAAACTTTATTCTAAACATACTTACTCAAGGCGATAACTCTGACTTCTTAGCTATTTTTTCTGGATTCAATCTCCAGTGACAGATCGTCATCCTAAGTAATTCAGTTATCAAATATTAAATATCCGTGATTCTCATTCGATTTGATTAATCACTGCTCCGCTAGCAATCTATCCTATCTCTCTCTCTCTCTCTCTAACCTGAAAGCCTAGACTCTATACAGTAGTCTTAATTTACATAATCACGTCTTCTTCGAGGAGGAGTTTTATAATAAAATAATTTTTAAAGACCAGAAATTCCTCAAGAGCATTATTAGTTGAAAGAGCGTGGATAAAACCGTCACACATTCGAGTATTAAGATCCTTCAAAGTTCTTCAAACTTTAAAAAAAAAATCTTATATTATACGTATATTTTTAAATCAAGTGCATTTGGCTTAACAATGCGCGGTTACTATTGTTGACAAATTTGTACTTTTAAAAAGAAAGTTTTTACAAAAAAGTACAAATTGGCAGCAGTGAAGCACATGAATTAATTGGTTGGGAACACGTGGTTGAATTTATCATGTGATTATGACATCACATGAATTTATGAACTGATTGGCTGAAAACACAAGATTCTAATTACCATGTGGCTATGACGTCACACGAATTTAGCCTATTGGGTTGTTGTTGTCTTGTCCTTTCCGAAGGGAAGGAAGAAGAATTGCCAGAGCCAGGTTGGACTTCTAGATGTACGCCTGTTGTTAGCACCATACAGGTGACAGAACAATTTTTAGCTCAGTTCCTCTCCAATTTAGAGGGAGGACACCCTGGAGGT